>UCOH01012088.1:0-83084 GCA_900474275.1 Synergus japonicus
TATATATATATATATATATATATAGTTCTATTATGGGAAGGTGAGAAAGTTGGAAAAGAATATAAAAAAAAAGTTGAAAAAAGTGGAGTTAATGATTAAAGAGTCATTTTTGTCCAGAAGATTTATTACTCCCCGAATGTTGTTGTTTTTTTGTGGGAAGTTTTTCTTAGATACTAGACGGAAGTTTGATAGCTGGATGTTGCTGGGTATATAAGAATTTTATATAGCAATAAAGTCTGTGACGGTCTTTGGGTGATAAAAATACCCCGTCTGTGCTTTATGCTTGACGACAGTCGAAATTGCGAACGACTTTGGCGACCTATCGTTTGCTCGTGTGCGCGCATCCTTAGGCCGATGTTCGTTCACGCACGAAAGCCGAATATCCGTCTGGTCATCCAACTTTTGTCTGGGGTGGTTTTCACCCCTGGGCCACGGGAGTTCATTCACACTAATGCTCGTCAGGCGACGTGAACTCTGAGAACGGTGTTTTTCAAATACGCGTAAAACTTTACCGATTTTTAATCACCATCAAAAATTAGGTGTGAGGTTTCACGTCTTTTGATGTTACGAAATTATTTAAATGGATATAAATAATACGGAGATGTAGTGATTCCAATACATGCATAAATCATTTTATCGCCACGGATTTTTATTATTTGATCCGAGAAATTGGCTTCGCTGATCTAAATTCGTCATCGAGTTAATCAGATCGATTTCAGCTGAATTGAAGAGAATAAGAATTCAAGATAGTGTAAGAATTGAAGCCATAAAAACACGTTATTTTAATTGAAAAGGAAGACAGTTCGATATTCGGAGGTCGTTACGATTTGGGCGGTTGTCTGTTGCGTGATGGGTAGGCTTTGCAAACGGGCGAGAGTAAGGGATTATAGCAAACTGCAGGTTGAACAAAGGGGACTGGTTCGTTGGTTTGGAACAGGGATGGAAGGTCGTGGGGATGGTGGCGGGTCGTTGCCCGAAAACTCAGCTCTGTTATTGTCCCCCTACCCCCTTCTCTCTTTCTGTCTTGCTCTCTCAGTCATCCAAATGGTAACACAAGTCTAGCTCATGGATATACGTAATACGCACATACTTGGCCTCCCTTCTCCATTGCCTTTAACTACAACTTCAACTCACACAGATTCATGCCTTCTTGATACATACCCAATATCCATCTCTATAATAATAAACGCAGAACGCCATTTTATACATGCATTGAGCATGTTTGCGAGTGTGAATTCAACTGAATTTTTATATACACGTGAAATATATGTATGATTGGTAGATGTTATGCACATTTAGAAATAGGATAAATCGCTTCAAAACCCACCACTGGCGACAGGCGCTCACGCGTTCTTGTCAAGCTCGTATGCAATGTCTAGCAGCTTTGACGAATTCTCTCATGAAAAAAATGGAAAAAGAAGTGCCTGAACTCACTGGTGTAAAGCTCTTTAGGTTTTTGGAAGTCACGACTCTGCTTTCTCCACTTATTCGTATGTTATTATCGTCGCGACGATCCTTGCAATTCCAACATCGAAAAGCAAAAAACGTGCCACCTTTGCAAATGTGCCGAGTTAAATCGTGTTAAAATTTGTTGAGTTTCGTTGAGAAGAGCATTGCTATTTCCCTTTTGAGAAAAAAGAAGACTACCTCAATAGCATGTAATACTGCAACAATATTGCTAGAATGTATGAATATCCGTGGGGCCTCACAGAGTTCATAGTTGATGGCTGGTTGTTGAAATCCATAAGAATAAGTAATGTCTGTTATAGTTCATTTTGTTCACTATGTTGCATTATAAGTTGTCTGTTGCATACTGGATGTTGTGTGTTATCCTATGTCTATTTTCCATCAACTGTCATCTGCTGTGTCATGTCTATTGACAGTTGTGAACCCTCTATTGCATGCTGAATGTTATCTATTATGTTTCATGTGTTGTCTATTATCAGTTATTTGTTATCTACTGTCTACACTCCGTTGTCAATCATCTCTTGCCTATCTCAGATATCTATTGCCTGTTGGCTGCCCTCTGATGCAATTTTCTTTCCTCCCATTCATAAAAAAGTCAATAGAAGCGGCATTTTGCAAATTCTAATTTTAGTAGCTAGACAGACTGGATATCCAGCAATATATCGACGAGCCTCGTCATAGCGAAGCGCCTCGTTATCCGCGCTACGAGGGCGTTAGAAACGAATAAACCGTGAACGTTTATGCTCCCCATAGACGGTCGCGTGGGTCAACATTACCTGTCATAAATCGGGGCTAGTGAGAGAAGCGCGTATGCGGAATAGGTAGAGTGAAACGGAGGGAGATATGGGGCGCGATAGAGTGAGATGAAACGAAAACACGAGACTGTCTGGCTCGTTGACTGGTAGGGGTGGTTTCAGGGGGGCAATCCCTACGTGGGGGTGAGCAGGTTCAACAGGGGGTGGCTACCCCGCCTGAGAGATATAACGTTGCCTATCGTGCAGTCGGTAATGCAGCACTTTCCATTGTTAGCGGCATTGCACGCGCTGAAACGTTTACTGCCGCAGACGTGTCAATCCATACCGGTTTTACGAGCACTGCGTAAATTCCCGCTACCTGTTCGTCAGCAGTGTGCGCCACTGCCAACAAATGCATTAGATTTTATGGGAGCACGCTCGTTCGTCTGGCATTGCAGACCGAAGACAAGCGATTTTCTGCCTCTTTGCGTGTCTTGAAGCCATAAGGGATTTCGGCTTGGTACGTAAAATGGGCTCGAGAAGGGGTGAAAAGTGCAGAGTCGTAAAAGAGCTTTCCTTTTATGTATATTTTAAAGTTGACTTAATAGAAAGTACTATTAAAACCTGGAAAGGATCTATCGTCATGAAGAGAAGAATATTTTTGATGAAGAAAGTACATATAATTAATTTTTTATTATGCGCTCTTGCGGGCTGGAGTAATGTTGAAGACTGGCATGATTAAATAAGTTTCAAATCAAAATTGTGTGATGTAACAATAGCATAGACATGGTAGACAATTCATTATATTTTGCTGATCATTGAAAAACTTTTACGCTATGGGCAAAGTTTTAATTACTTTTCTGCACATTTTTCCCACGTTTTAGGAGAGTATAAACGTAGTTCTCAACATGAGAGTCGATTACGATTACTAGATCTTTTACTAATGGGATGAGAGATATATCTAGGTAGAACTTCACTTTATCTACTTGGTAGGTGTTTGAATAGGTCAGTTTACTTAAAAGCAGCAAGAAGTCTTTCAGTATCTTCCGGAAATTATTGGACTTTTTAAACGTGGCGGAAACGGTACAAAAACTTGGATCATTTGAAGATGCAGGTGGTTAACCTCGAGGGAAAATACACGGGACATTAATAGACCTCTTAAGATCTCGGCTTCTGTTTTTCATCGCTTCCTGGCTTCTGTAACAAACGGTCAAACTACTTCCGCTTGATCAATAACTTTACGAATCAACTATCCCCCAATTCACATCCCTTGATATTTCTTCGTTGGCTCCATTGCTTGAGTTTGACCGACAAGAAAAAGCGTAATAGTCTGAAAGACGGTAGTAAAGTTTCGCCCTCTTTCACAAATATACTCTTCGAATGCAGTCAAACGTTTTTACGATTTCACTTCTTTTCGAAAGCGAGTATTTTTGCATTTTTATATAGCTTTCGATTGAAGAAAATGTAATGTCAAAATGTTTCTATCTGATAGAATAGCGTTTCTGACATCAGAAGTCAGAAAATATGATTCTTGGAGATGTTATGAAAAAAATGTTTAATGAGAATAAGATTCTCTTAGAATGTATGGTTCATTGCGTATCTGGAGACCTCAGAGTTGAGAAATTAAAGCAGGCAATTCCAGGGTTAAGGTTGCCTCTTCCCTCTTCTTTCTCATTGCGAGTGAGGATGAGGTTGGTAACCTTTCTCTGAAAGGATACCACCGAGAGTTGTTTACAGTCCGTGTTCCGCCACGCAAATTACAGTCAATTAAAGTCCTATGCTTCCAACGTGATGTCGAATCCACGAGTAAGAGGGTCCTTCCAACGGGTAGACACTAGACAGTGCAGACGTATGCGTAGCGAGGTCACGTCTGTTAAGGTCTGAACTAGGGTGAATAGACTATAAAACAGCAGGCAAAGTCTTCGATCTTACCTTTAATTTAACTCTTCGGGCATCTACAGGCTTTTTCGACTGTGCACTTACTTAAAAAAGACCCGTGGTGAAGGTGTGCAATGATTCAGAGTCCACTGTTGAGATGGCCACAGACATATCTCTTAAAACTCCCTGAAATACAAAAAAAAAACATTAATTTTCGGGTGAATAATTCTTGGAGAGAAAAACTTTGAGGAGTCCGCAGGAAGGATTAATGTCATTGATGTGATAAATATCTTGCAAGTGTGCACGCTAATCGGCAACTATGTAGTAAGGCGAGCGGTGGGTTTAAACTCGTGTAGGAATCTTGTGCATCAATCCTGGATCCCGCGGAATCGTCGGGTCATTTCGTAGAAAAATGTCGAAAGGTCGGGTTGGGTATAGGGCCTATTTACTTTGAGGGGTTACCGGGTTGGCCGGATTTATGGCGGCTGAGTCTTCGCCACGAAGATCGTGCCGCGATGATGCGGTAGATGAGGTCTTCGCGTGGCCACGCTTCATGGGGATGAGGGGACTGGACCGTGTCCGATCCTTGGAAGGAAGTACAAAGTTACGAAGAGGAGTTAGATGGTGTTGGTGGGTTTGGTACAGGGAGATAGGTTGGATCATGGATAGGTAGGCCCTTCTATACTCCTTTACCTTTCTCGAAGTGTACGAGCATCAGTATACCTGGGAGAAGAAGGTAAAGAAGAAGGAAGGGATGTTTGCTCTGGATTCCAAGCGTGACCTCCATGCTGACCTGGCAGGAACATCTCCGCGCATCTCTCTGCCTTCCGCAATTATATCCCCACCTCCGATTTCTGCCGGATCGGTACCACTAGCATCTCTTTCCTTACGTCCGATGTACGTAAGCATTTACGTACCGCCGTAAGTGCCTATACCACTAGGCATTAGCCAGCGCGACCAAGCATCCGCGTACGCATTGCGATCGGGATCGGATTAAACTTACTTCGTGTTACAGGAACTCTCCTACAGAGGTCCTTATTCCTCTGTTGCGTGAGGAAAACGCGCATAATGGTTCGGCGATAATACTTAGCGATGAAATTTGATAGCACAGCGCTTAGATAGTAACAATGCGCCAAGAAAATACCTTCTGCAGCCAGCTTGCTAATTCTCCTCTCAGGACTCTCATTCCAACTCGATTTTCAAATAATAATTGAGTCGCTTTTGAGAAAAGCGATTTTTCCTATCTTAAAAAAGTAGTGTAACAAAATGTCTTGAAAATTTCGCATATATTGTTGTTGCAAACTTGTGGTGTGGAGATAAGGAGTTAATTATTATGGAATGGTACTTCTTGTTATAGAAGAGGACGCCCGGTATTTTCATTTCCACGATTGGACGTGTGCGGTGCGAGAAATCGTCGCGGCGGCGACAGATGGAGATCCGTGATTCCGCATGCGGAACCAGGTTGCAGGGGGGTCGCCGCGTGTTAGGGACGCGCCGCGTGTCAATTAAGTGGCTCTGACCGGTGAGATACGGGGTCTCCTTTCCATACGGATATACATTCGCTTGGCTGCTCGCTCACTAACTCACACCACTCGCCTATCTCGCGTGTACTGTATGGAACATTAATGGTAGTAAACCCTTCCAAGGTTTAGTCACATAAAGATGCTACCAATCTGACCTTGAATAATCACCTTAAATGGTAGCTTCATTAAATTTGGATGCTGTACTGATAGCAGGTCACCATTATCAGGGTGGTTACATGTCAGGGAAGTCGAGAAGTCAGGGAAATGCCAGGGAAAAGAATTTGGTCAGGGAAATGCGAGTAGCTGTCAGGAAAACTAATAATAATAATATAATAATAATAAAAATTTCTGTTTCTTGGATATATAGTAGGATATTATTGCATAAAGGTGACTATTAACGATTCATACTGTACGTGTGTATACAGAAACTAGGCAGTGGAGGTCCTTCGTCTTCATGTGGAGACCCCATTACGAACCACAAGACCTCGTTATGATGACCCTTGCGAAAGGTCCACTGCTGACTGTCTATCTATCGCGATCGTACGACAACCTGTTTACCTTCAGCTTCAGAAGCAGAGACGTACTTAAGTACTAACAACTACAAAACCTTCGGACCAACATCCTGTATATATTTTCGATATTCTCTTACATCCTTCTGATAATTGAAAGTTGGAAAAAGGGATGAAACCATCATGTAATCCAATTGGGAAAGAGTGTTTCCACTGTTAGTATCGATTCCGGTTGTAAATTTCCACCCCTCTCTAGTTTCCACCCCTTTCTATTTTGTTAGATGTTTTCTATTCAGAAAGACTTTATTAATGTTAACATAATGATTTTCTAACTAACTTTTGGAGATAAAAGAAGCTTAGACTACAATAAAGGCTTAGAAATTTTGCATAAGGATAAAATTCATCGCACGAAGTGACATCAACAGTTTCCATGAGTTGGCCTTTATATGATAAGAGTACTATGACATGAAAGAATGAATAGACCACGAATCGAAAGCGTAAGAGAGGAGGAAATAACATGTTTACACTAAAGGTTGTATAATGTATATATGCCATACGTACAGGAGGTTATATGCACCTGCTATTAGACATCCACATGGACATAAAGTCATACACGTACAGAAAAGGAACATATACATATAACGCCTGGCAGGACTTAGTAGTGTGTGATACACCACAAGTATCGCGGTGAGAAAATGAAGGGGGTTGAAGTGTTTCGGCGGCTTGTTCGTGATGAGAAACTAAGCATGTTACGTATGATAGTTTACACTCCATAGTAAGTTTCAATCTTCTCTCATGCATAAGTAATAGACGTTCTTATCTCTCTGAGTTTCTATTTCTTTCTCACAACACTTTATTGAGAGTATTTACAGATACAGAAACACACATGTAACTGCATAAAATTTCCAGACATGTTTTGTAAAATGACCATAAATGTTTGATTTAACAATATGTAATAAATAGATATTTATGAACCTATATGCTTCGCCTCTATTTTTAAAGAAATGTTTCTGTATTTTAAGCAGCACACATTTTTTAAATTACTGTAATTTTTTATTGCTCGTCACGTTATTTTTAAATCTCTATGAATTTTGTGAATCGGATGATAATTAATTTCAGGAGTAAAATGAATGACGTTGATATAATTCGTTTCGAATATAGCCAACAGCGGAAATGCTTATTAAATTACTGAATAAGCGATTACTAAACGAATATCGATGAAAATAGACGGAGAAAACACTGGTTGTGACAACCATAGCAGATTTTTCCATGTAGGGATAAAATATTATAACATTATTCAGTATTTGCATGTGGAGAGGTCGGATACTTATTCCAAAGTTCCAAATGAATATACAGTCTAATTTTATTATTAAATTTATGCTATTGATTCGTACACATTTGTTCCAGACGATTCTATATATAATTGAGGATAAAATAATGTTACCTATAAACTTCTCTGATAATTATTTTTCTAAAGCGAATAAGAATTAAAAGCTTTACATTTAAAAAGCTTTTTTCGGATCAATTTCTACCCTAGTGGTAGATAGACAGGAATGGATTTAGATCTCTGCTTTTTTCGCTTGTGATGTTAATAAAAAAAGTGAAAAACGCCATTCAAATTGTTTGGAAACTCTAACAGTGAATCCTAAATAAATTGGTTTTCTTCCCTTAATTACCTTTCAGTAACATTTTTCCATTTAATTCAGCTCTATCATGGAATATCTGCTCAAAATTTAGATCTCTCTGTTTAGAGTTCATACAATTTTATACTAAAGTTAAATAATAAATTCTGAAATTTTTTCGATAAGAATTAAATCATTTAAAATACTAGATTAAAATAGAAAAGTCAATTTTCATTATTACACGTTAATTCTCTTAACGTTCTTTCTCAACATTTATTTATTTCAATAAATCTCGTGTCACTTGATTTGCAATAATCTGATGGACTTATTTCTGGAATATAACACTAAGTGATATGTCTTAAAATTTTGTAATGTCACAAATGTTCAACCTTTCAACCTATCATATGAAGAATGAAGAATTTAATTTCTCCATTTGGGATAATTATAATTATATTCAGTTCTACGATAAATTTTAAAATCCCTTAAAATCTCTTAAAATTCCGCTGAACTTTTTAAATTTATAAAAATCTCTTGAAATCCCTTAAAATATCCCACCAAATATTCGAAACTGTTTCATCTACAAAGCTGCCTCTTTGAGAAAGCGAAGCGCAAAAGTAACTCGCAAGTTGCTATTTAAGTTTCTACTTGAGTTTCTGAACACTTTCTCCAGGGGAAATAATTAATTGTGGGTGTTCAAGTTCTCCATTAAAGGCAGGATAATAGGAAAATGCTAACCACCTGTTGTTGAACACCAATTTTCTTTTTAAAAGTTTCTTAAGCGCAATTATAATTTCGTTATCAACGATTACAGTTTGGCTCATATTCTTTTCCATAAACCGTTCCACAGGTAGTTCAGCATTCATTTAAAACTTCCTAAAAAAAAGCCCTAAAATTCATTTAAAAAATCCCTTAACTTTTTTTAAACTTTTTAATCCTTTAAACGTTTTTTATCCGTTAAATTATTTCTGTTTCTAGTGGAATAGGCCAACCCTTGTGAGAAAGACAACTTCCATTCGCAAAGAGTGCGTGGACTCGTGACTGGAGCTGGATCCTTGGGAGTCTGGGCCCACACGGGCCCAACTCGTGCCAGTCACGGAGCAACCCTTTTCGAACTGAACAAAGTGGGACGGTGGGGTGCGGCAGCACGAAAAGTTAAGGTCGTGGGGAGGGATTGTCGACCGGTAAGCGAGCAGGGGGCCAACAGGGAGGCTAAGACTTCGCAGGTCGATACCATCGCCAAGAGCCACTAAGTTCAGGCCTCCCGCTGCCTCTCCATGCCTTCTACTCCGTGCCTTACCCGTAATTATTCAGCAAAGAGGACCCCGACGGGTCAAGTCAGGTTATCTTGGCACTAGGATGCGGGGTTATCTTCGCTACCCTACTCTCATCCCTTCCAGCTCTCATCCCACCTCCCCTGTACTAACTGCTACGTCACTAGATTTAAACACTTCAACCCTTTCTCATACACAGCTACAATACAGACAAAAATATATAGTGTTTCAATCTTGCTTCAGTTTCTTTTTTTAGTTGTTCAATTTAAATTCTATCTAACAATAAGTTCGCTGATTCAAAATAAAACTTTCATTTTTACTGTAACTTTTTTTCTATAATTTATTATATTTTATTTCTCTAATCTCTTAAAATCTATGATAAACTTTGTAAAAATCTCTAAAAATTGCAAGAAACCTTTGAAAACCTGCGAAATCGCTTAAAATTCATGAAAATCTATTAAAATTCCTAGAAACCTTTTGAAATTCCATGACAATTTTATATCCCTTAAAAATATTACATAGAA
The DNA here is from genome assembly GCA_900474275.1 of Synergus japonicus. Classification (NCBI taxonomy): domain Eukaryota; kingdom Metazoa; phylum Arthropoda; class Insecta; order Hymenoptera; family Cynipidae; genus Synergus; species Synergus japonicus. Next base: position 9,529 of record UCOH01012088.1, read on the forward strand.
ATTTTATCAAATTCCATGAAATCCTTTAAAATTTCACAAACTATTTTAAATATTAGAAAAATCTTTCGAAATCAATTAAAACTATTAGAAATCTCATAAAGTTCCTTAAAATTTCAGGATAATATATTAAATTCCTTAAAAACTCATAATTCTTACAAAACTTTTAAAATTACTTATAATTTCACGAAATATCCTAAAATCCCATACAATTTTACAAAATCGTTTTAATATCCTAAAAATCTCTTGAATTTCGTACAAATTACTTAAAGATCGTTAAAAATGCACATAAAAACCTTCAAAATCATTAATCTCTTGAAATTCATGTTAAAATTAGTGAAAATCTCTAAAACTGCCTAAAAACCTCTTGAAATTCCTTCACATTTACAATCCCCTAAAATAATTAAAAATTTTATCAAATTCCATGAAATCCTTTAAAATTTCACAAAATGTTTTAAAAATTAGAAAAATCTCTGGAAATACTTTTATGTAAATTATTAGAAATCTCATAAAACTCCATCAAACCAATAAAAATTCCATAACATCTTTTAAAAATCGAAAAATTTCTTGAAAACCCTTAAAATTTGACGAAAACCTTCGAAATCTTTGTAAATTCTAAAAAATCTTTTAAAAATCATCTAAGTCGTGAAAAATTCTAAAAAATACCAGGAACTTCTTGAAATTCTTTAAAATTCTATGATAACATTTAAAATCCCATTATCTCCCATAAAACATTTAAAAATTCCATAAAATTTCAAGTTTAGACTCGTGACAAAATGATTATTAACGAAACCAAATTCAAAATTTCAAATTAAAATCACGTGTGTAATTTACGATTCGGCAAGTATCGATTCTCGAAAATCACTATCGATACTTACACGACGAATCAGGAGTGCGGAATAGGCGTTACGATATTTCGACTTCGACTCAATCATCTTTTTAGAATAGAACCTTTTTTCTTCAGAGAGAGTCTCACCATTGGTAATATTCGAAAGAAATTTGTTCGTGCCAACACTTTCGTGTGACAATGGAAACGACTTTAGTTGAAAAGCCGATAATTTATTTAAAAAAAAAATGAATTGCAAAGCTTAGAGTCAAAGCTTGCGAAATTATAGTTACAATACACGCATAGGAGCACCTAATGCAGGTAAAATGTGGAATTAATTCGGAATTGGTATGAAAAAAATTGACTGCGCCTACTGTTTGCGGAAACATGGCTTTGTGATATTATCGGGTCGCGTGTTCTGAGATTATGGAAGTTAGCGTGCGCTACGTGCGAAAGTCGCATTCGCTGTGAGTGGAGTTTATAAAAAAAAAAGCTTGCGCATCTCTAGCGAACATTCCATATGACGAGCGACGTCACGTTTGCTGCAAACGATGCACATGGCGCAGCTGGAGTCTACATAGAGAATCTACGTGCTTCCTATCGCCATATGCGTTTTACCATGTCCCCACGCCCCCGTAGCCCTCGTAAACCCCGTAATACTATCTTCGACCACACCAGGTCCCTTCGTCCACCGAATGGACAAATGTGACACGTTCTACGTCTACGCGCACTCTACAATTGTCGCAAGTGCACCATCTTGTCTCCCAACCATTCTCTCTACTACATGCGAATGTCTTTCATTGTAAAAAAAAAAAGAAACACAGAACAGTTTAATTATAAGAAGAGAAAATTGTTTCGAATAAATTAAATGTTTCTATTCTATGATTGTACAGATATTTTAAATCAGATTGAGAGAGAATTGAGAAAAAAGATCATTTAAAAGCGATCATTTATCAAAGAAGAAAAGTTCATCATAACGTTCTAGGAAAGCAAGAAGGGAGACATTCCTTCAAATCTGCATTGTTCTCTGAATTCTGCGAAGACGAAACAAGAAATACATAACGTGTACGGGAGTTAAGTCCAGATTCGAATTTCGCGAACGCGATGCTTCCGGAGTATTCTTCTTGTAAACGTTGCTTCGAAAATGCATGGCGGGCGACTAACAATGGCTCTTCTTGTAAAACTGATTACCAGATGCACCGAAACAAGAACTGTGATCATCATTACACGAAACCTTACTGGATCATTCTAAACTTTCAAGGAAGATAAAACTTCATTGTAACGAAAATATACAGTAACATTTTAATATACAGTAATATTTTTGCTGTAAGCAGTACGTTACTCGATAAAGTAGCAATGACTGTCTACAATAGCAGCTAATAGTATAGACTGACAGGAAAAAATGGGGATTAACATCTTTATTAATAGTAAAAACGTAGTAAAGACGTCTAGGCTGCTACCAAGAAGAAGGTTTAGAGACTTGACAGACTTCACATCGAGTGTGGGCATTATAACAGAAAATTATGTTCAAACGTTTAGTATCTTCCACCACAGCTTTACGAGCGTTTCGAAAGCTACCACGAAGTAAAGTTCAGAAGTGCAAAAAAGCGTATATCCTTGCACTGATGCCCTCCGTCTCCAGATATTGCGGATCCTCCTCTCATCTCATGTTATGTACTTTGTGTATAAACGTAAAGTGTTCACGCACCCAGAGGTGCATCGTGCTCTTCGCATTTTGCAAACGTCCGATTATCGCGATGCACTTCGTCGGAGTTAAGAAATAAATCAGGGCAACGGTTTGGCATTAATTGAGCCGCATTGTATAACCTCGCCACGGTGAAATACGCCGCGGCATCGATTTACGATAGATAAAACGTACTTTATGGGGATGTTTCCGAGGGCATGGCCAAGTAGTTTACAGCTCGCGAGGCAGCCTCGCGGGCCAACGCGAGTCTCGTGGTGGAAAAGATGAGAGAAGATGATGGCTGAGAGACGAGACGCAGAAGATGAGGAAGATGAGGAGGAACAAGGAGAAGAAGAAGAAGAAGAAGTTGGAGGAGGATGAAGAGGATAAGAGTAGTTGGAGAGCGGTTTGGCGAACACGTTCACACGTTGAATATCCTCCAGTTGCGTATATACATATGCCTAATGATGCGTGCCAGCCCACTAGCTAGACTCGTATATCAAACGGCTAATTAATGTTGCTCGTAATTGCTGCCTATCATAATGCGAGCAAGATAGTGGGGAGATCGCTATTTCTTCTCTCCTCCCTTATTTCCTCCTTTCTTTTTGCTTCCGATTCTCAGGTGGAGAATGGAGACTAAAGTTTAGAATGTTTACGATGAACGAAAATAAGCAAAATGGTTCGATTCTTTGTTCACCTCTTTCTCTACATGTTTAGTTTTAAGGAAGTTGACACTTTGGCACGATTACAAAAGTAAGACGCTCATTAATAAAAAATTCCCGGATTCGTAAGTATATAAGCGCTTTGGAATTCGCCGACATACTCATTCCACGAATTTGTGAACTGTGATTATTTCAATGAACGGGCTTCGTACAAGTTCGGAATTCCCGGTACCATGTAAAGATACGCGATGGATCCTTTGTCTCTCCCCGGCAGCACATGGTCCTAGGTATTTTCAGTACCTTTGCTTTTACGCACGTTTTAAGGTACAAGCGTAACGACAGTGGACCGTAGCAATAAGTTGCACCTTTTTACGACTTACTATGAAGATGCCCTGGAAATTATCCGCGGGTGCTATGAGCGGAGTCAGTAGTCGTTTGCACCGAGGAATAAGTTCCATATACTTTACAAAGTGGGCATATGGTAAGATAAAAGCATTAGAAGACAGGAGAAAGAAGAGAGAAGAAATAAGAAGAAAGAAAGAAAGAAAGAAAGAAAAGAAAGAAAAGAAAGACAAGAAAGGAATAAGTAGAGGATTTTTTTCACACGATATTCTAATCATCTAATTTTCGAAATATATACTTTACATATTCCAAAAAAACATTTTTGCATATTATGAAATTTGAAATTAATTCTAATAAAGTACGATTTCTTTCTTTCCGATTTTTCTCGAAGCTTGCCTTTTCTGTATAAATAGGATATTCGAGATAGCAAGTTGCAAGACTCTTGCATTTAACATGGAAGGTGTCCAAGAAATTTACGTTAAACTAGTAGAGAGTTACATGCGAGCTAGTTTTTCTAGAAATAAACTCCAGCGAGGGTTCATGTTAAAACAAAGTGATTTCATGAATAATAAAATAATATTAGTGCCATGCAGTATGTAACGGCGTTAATAACGTAAAACTGAAATCCTAACAATAGAACGACTTCAACTCGTTGTTCTTTCATTAAAATAATATTACATAATTGAAAGAGTCACTTCTTTAATCAAATATATCATAACCATTTTATAAAATAAGTAGAAATGTAGAAAACAGTGTAAAACTTGTCAGTCTTTTCACGTATTTCTTATTATGTTTCTCGTGTTTCAATACATAGAGAGAATCTTCCTATAACAAGTTAACTATTAGGCGTATAAATTGTAAGTGTATAATATGTAAATTACACGTTATGTGTAATTTGTGAACGCTTTACAAGAATTCTCTTTACGACGCATATAAGTATCTTTAGTAATTCGCAATTCTAAATTACTGTGCAACGCAATCCTAACAATCTTCCCCTCTGTTCTAACATGTGAATACCATGTATAATAGAAGACTTGCTTACAGATTTTTTTTTCGAACGTCTTACATTTGGCAAGTCACGTTTGTTAATTTCCTCAAAATTTTAAAGACTTCACGGTATTCGATAATTTAATATCTTCTAACAATCAGAAAAATAGCTGAAAACCTTTTATAAATTTACATCCTGTGCGAATGTCTACTTATATTAGAAATATAAAAAAAAATTCGACGAGGATGGGATTCGAACCCACGCGTGCTGAGCACATCAGATTAGCAGTCTGACGCCTTAACCACTCGGCCACCTCGTCTGTTTGATTAAAAATACAATCGATTCTCGTTAATTGAAAATTCGCCTCAATGAACACTTCATTTTTTTATACATCCCCCACCACAGGTCTTTTTCAAACTTTGTAGACTCCGTTCTTTTATTTTGGAAGCGCACACACCTGTGATCAGTGCTGTACACCTGTACATACTTCATGTATATATTTCTGAGCTAAATGTTGAAAAAATTCTGCAAGGTCTCCCATATATTATTTTTTCAAATCTTATTTGGCTTTTGAATAACTTTAAATTGTAAGAAGTAAACGATAATAATTGCGCGCGAGTAATTTTACTAATGTATTAAATAAAACTTGAATGTAAAAATTCGAATCATAATAGTTATTAAATTATATAATTATAAACTATTATTATAGTATATTAAATAAGTTTAAACAAAGATTTCAAACCTTACCTAGAAAATCTGCTACGAAAAAATAAAATTCGCCGCAGGTTTTCAATGTCTACTCATATGCCGAAAATAAAAAAAATTCGACGAGGATGGGATTCGAACCCACGCGTGCTGAGCACATCAGATTAGCAGTCTGACGCCTTAACCACTCGGCCACCTCGTCTGTTTGATTAAATACAATCGATATTCGTAAATTAATAATTCGCGGCATTAAACACTTCAGTTTTTGATACTTATATTTCGAATATAAAAAAAATTCGACGAGGATGGGATTCGAACCCACGCGTGCTGAGCACATCAGATTAGCAGTCTGACGCCTTAACCACTCGGCCACCTCGCCTGTTTGATTGAATATAATCGATTTTCTTTAATAAATAATTCGCGGCATTGAACACTTCATTTTTTTATACATCCCCCCCCCCACAATGGATCTTTTTCAAACTTTATACACTCCTTCCATTTGTTTTGGAAGCGCGCGCAAAGTCATCAATGCTGTACACCTGTACATACTTCGTGGATATTTTTCTGAACTGAATGTCAAAAAATTTCTGCAAGATCTCTCATTTGTTATTGTTTCAAATCTTATTTGTCTTTTGAATTACTTTACATTGTAAGAAGAAAACCAAAATAATCGCGCGAGTGTACTTTGCTAATGTATTAAATGAAAATTGAATATATGAATGTGAATCATAATAGTTATTAAATTATATATATAATGTAATCATAAATTATTATTATTATTATAGTATACTAAATAACTATAAACAAATATTTCAAACCTTACCTAGAAAATCTGCTACGAAAAAATAAAATTCGCCGCAGGTTTTCAATGTCTACTTATATACCGAATATAAAAAAAATTCGACGAGGATGGGATTCGAACCCACGCGTGCTGAGCACATCAGATTAGCAGTCTGACGCCTTAACCACTCGGCCACCTCGTCTGTTTGATTAAATACAATCGATATTCGTAAATTAATAATTCGCAGCATTAAACACTTCATTTTTTGATACACTCTCTACAACGGATCTTTTTCAAACTTTGTACAGTCCGTACTTTTTTTTTGAAAGCGTGCACACCAGAGATTGATATTATAATGTATTGAACAAGTTTAAAAAAATATTTCAAACCTCATCTAAAAAAATCTGCTACGAAAAAATAAAACTGGCCACAGGTTTTCAATGTCTACTCATATGCCGAATATAAAAAAAATTCGACGAGGATGGGATTCGAACCCACGCGTGCTGAGCACATCAGATTAGCAGTCTGACGCCTTAACCACTCGGCCACCTCGTCTGTTTGATTAAATACAATCTACTCTCGTTAATTGAAAATTCGCCACATTAAACACTTCATTTTTTGATACATTCCCCATCAGAGGGGGGATGTATCTTTGTAAACTCCGGCCTTTTGCTTTGAAAGCGCGCGCAAAGTCATCAATGCTGTACACCTGTACAAACTTCTTGCAAGCGAATAATCGCAATACATACGTCATTTATATAATGTATTATTTTATGCTCATTTCAAGTACCATATTAAGTAAATACACTAGTTATCAAAATGAAAGCAAAAGCAAAATGAAAAATTTCCAATTCTTATAATATCATGTTAAACACGATTCTGATTATCGTAAATTATTGAAGTGATCTGAGTATAGTTTAAAAAATATGATTTTGCCACGATTAAATTTCAAATAATACAAATGCTTTAGTTATAATGGCTGTTTCAGTAAAATCGGATCATTAATTCGATGACAGGATATTTAAACTTGCTAAAAATCATACCTTTTCATACGGACAACAAAAATGTTTATTTTATGGAAAATACTCTGCCATCTGACGATAACTAAAGCAGTGACAATTTACTGAAGTCGACTGTATTATGTAATTAAGCTAATTAACAACAGTTACACGATTTTATTTATTTCCTTATTTGACACTAAATAAATTTCAAAAGATAATTCTGTACACTTTCTTTCATAAATCAATAAAAATCTTGAAGTGTATTAAAAATGCTCTAAATACAAACAATAAAACTTGATGCTTTCATCAAAATAATAGGAACAGCCATAAACTTAATATAATATCAGGAAATAATAGCAATGACTATATAACAGATAGTAAAACGCAGAGAATGACTTGAAGAAGAATTTGAGCGGCTATAAAGTCGCAGCTAGGAAAGACATTAATACTGTCTGCTGTACTAGATTTTCTTTAGCTCCGTAACTCGAAACGTCCAGCTCTAGCAACCGATGGGTAATTATCGTCTTTTACAGAGTCTCTTTAAGGTCTTTGTTGCTCATGTGGCACTTAAGGGAGCACCACCTTTAATCTACCTTTTTGCGGCTTTTAGTCATTGCACTACATTGCAGTAAATTTTGCGTAAAATTCTTTTTCGCTCACACAATAAATTGGCCAGCCTGTGTGTATATATGTGTGTGTTCCGAATAGACTTCCACACTCTTGAGGCTATCAAAATCAAATCTTGCAGGACGTTATAAATTTGTCTCGCAGATTTTTTAAAAATATCGTGAAACTGTTTTCGAACTTTAGATATATTGTTTTTTTTGAGAGATTTACATAAGATTTAAAGGTTTTTAAAGAACTTTATGGGATTTCAAAATATTGCAAACGATTTCAAGCGGATAAAAGAAGTTAACGCATGTCATTTTATTGATCTCAATACGGGTGCGCGGTGCGTGTCAAACACTGTTTCAAACCTTTTTACAATCTCATATCGTAATACGAAATAGTGTCATTTGCGCCTTTTACGCGAATGCAATGCAAAAAATTACAATAAGTATATTGTTCATGGACGAAAGGACCTAGATTGAATATGCATTTTGTACCCATTTACTACTCGCGATGGTAATGTAATGAAAATTGATGTTATTTTACTGACACGGTGACATAAAAACACAGGTCTTTATTTTCAAGGGTAAAATATTCCATAATTTGTCTAGGGAATTAGTAAATATGTTCCATTGACGTGCGCTCGATATCGTAATTATTTCCCGTTCTTGACTTCATTCCCCATCTCACGTAATGTGTCCATAAGTTAAAAAAAATATTCAAATATTTCGAAAAATTTGAATGGATATAGAATTTTAAGGAATTTGATTCCAATTTTAGAGGAGTTTAAAAGATTTCAAAATATTTTAGGAGTTCACGTGAAGATCTGCTGAAAACGGGGAAGGCGTCAAATTTTACATAAATCTAATACATCTCTGATAAGAATGTAAAAATAATACAACCTTAATGTGATCTTTCTGGTAATTAACGATATCAACGGACGATCGCCACGAAATTCTGCAACAGAGTATAATGGCGCGTGAGAATTGCGAAATTCCTATATGTTTGTCTTTACGTCGAATTTAAAGTAGTATAGGTATTGACCTATGTAAACGAGTATTTAAGACCATTGTAAAGTGCCCGTGTCCGCACACACGGATTCATGCGTGAACAGCATAATGGACCCATCTCTCTTGCTGTTACGCGTGCCTTTAATCGATGCAGATTCTTCGAATGCGGATTGCCATTTAAAGAGAGGCTACTAGTGTCTCGTCCTGAAATCAATTTCCAATCTCTCCATCGCTTCTGCGTGAAACGAGATCCGCCGATAACTCGAGGAAAATTCCATACACGAAAGATTATAATCACTATAGCTTTATTGTACCTATAACTTTACATTTTTTGTTTTCATGTTTCACAATTGTCTAGCTGCGATAAACAAAAGTAGTTTATTGATTTCAAGAAATTGAAGATAATTGAGATGAATTCATTATAAGAATTAAATGAGATTCAGCAGATTTTACTGAATTAATATTATTATTTATACAAATTTTAAAAGGTTTTAAGTTAATTTATTATTATTAATAATATAAAACCATATTCTAATTAATAAACTTATATAAATATACTACAAACTCAAATACAAAATTTTCCGAAATAAAACCGAGAGAAAGGACACTGAGAGAATATTTCATCAAGATTATACGTTTTTTGTCCTCATATGAAATAACTCCGCGATTTCTATAGTCTGTAATTTTTTTCCATCTTTTAGCATCTACAGAAATGTGGATTCAGCATAAAGAATTCTTGTTCCCTTTAGAAAAGAAGAATAGGTTTTATATGCGTTTGCTCGTCGTTGATGCATGTATTATATGCTTTCAGATCTTGATTTTTCATACCTGATTTGTGACTTCGCGACGTGTTGATCAAATTTCTGAGTCACCTGTAGGACGTATGTTTGCATTGAAGTAAGTGCAATGGGAATATGATGAGGAGGATAACATGGATAGCTATTATACAGTGTTCCTCCTTGAAAACGAGAGCTAAACTCAAAGGGTGAGTAAAGGAGTCATGTGAATGCAGATAATGTTGGCATTGGTTTGGCACACGCGAAAGGTCTAACTTTTTTCATATGATCAGATAACATCGTGTAGGTTTTATGAATTTCGAAATACACCTCAGTTTTCTTCACTAAAGAATCGCGATTTCTCTTCTTTTATTTCCTTTCGATCGAGACGCAAGGGAAAAATGTCCCTTTCATATTAGGAACTAAGTTTCAATAGTTTCAAACGAAAAATCGCATAAAGGGTGTTTTTCATTAGCCAAGCTTATTCAAATTACAAATCTGATAATATTGAGCTTATCGAGTCTACCTTAAAGTCCAGGATGCGATTTCTAAAGGGTTTGTATATTTTAATTATGCATATTTTAGCCATTCGTATGTGTTTTAATTTTCTTAACACCATATAATATATAGCTTTGGTAAAATCAGATTTTTCTCTGAGTGTGTGGCAAACAATGCACAAGGAGGTAATTTTCTTTTTTAAATCCTGTGTCAGGTGGCATACACATATATATGAATGTACACTGTTTTAAATCACGATTTGATTTATATTCGTTTTTAATCCGCTCATTGTTAGACCCGAGAAGCGGACTTTCGCGCAAATGCGTTTGCGTATGCAAATTGCATTTCTCTTATATTACGCGTAAGCGCTTTGTTCGCTGGAAAAGAAAATGACAAATGCGATCGGCGTTGTACAATTGTACTCATACATTTACCGCGTGCAGCGTTCGAGAAATCATATTGCAGTCAGGCTCGCTCAATTTGCTAGCGCTCATCGCGATTGCGTCTTGCGTGAATGCGCTTCGTGTTATGGCACGTAGAACTTGAAACAATTGTCATTAAGCATTTTCATTCACTCGGTATTTTTTCTGAGAATGCTTGATCAAGAGTAATGTAAAAGGACTCGAATTGCTCAGCCCCCGGTTTAGTAAATTCTCCCGTTGAGTTATAAAAATCAAAAAGACAAAATAAAAGTAATTGTCGCAATTTCAACCAGGTCAAAATTAATAATAATATAAAGCTCCACGTATCAATAATTATGTTTATCAATTGGTTGATATAATTCGAATAGGAAAATAACTTTCTTCTCTCGCACGAATAATCGATAAAGAAATAGAAGAGATAGAAGCTTCTACGAAAAATAGACAACTTTACTCTCAAGTGGAGTGAAGGCTTTTTATTACCGAACAAAGTTGTTAGCTGCTAAACGCGGAAACCTTGCCTGTAACGTTGTTATACTCTTCAAACGAATTGGGGTTATTATGGTTGATTTATGTCGGTACTCGTCGGTCCGTATTAATTGCCAGTGCATCTTCTGTACGTCGATACGAGTTTCTCGTTAGAAAATCGCGTTGACAATACGTGATTGATGTTGAATAATAAAATCAGAGGCGCCTCCTTCTAGAACTTGTGGCGTAGAAGCTGTTGTTCTCATATTTAAACTAAGGCAGTTATTTAGTTAATAATTTATAAATCATTTGATGGAAAAAAATGATTTCTTATGGGAGGCATCAAATTGTCTTCCATAATAATATAATAGTATAGCAAGACTTTACAATGAAAAAAATTACTAGGAGAATTTTGCATAGAGGACGAAGAAGAGTGTTTTTGAATTAGTGAAATCTTACTAATTAATAGTAGTTTCTTATTAATTCAGCTTGAAAGAGTGGTTTAATAAAAACTATCTACTTGTACAATATTTTCAGTGTAAAGGGAAAATTGAAAATTTTTTAAGCCCCTTGGCGATTTTGACGCACTGGTGCGTCCAACTTTTTCGTGCCCCAGCGGATAAAGCACTGGCGCGTCAAACGTTTATTTAGCGATTGTTTGCTACGATTTTTATGAAACTCGTTACCTAGGAGTTTTTTTGGATCATTGAATACAAATTAGAAACTTTTTGACCTCGAATTTCAAGTCAACTATGTCAACTCACTTGGAAATTTTTGTGTAAATATTTTGATGAACGAAAAATAGATTTGTAACGTGTAATTATAATCGTCGTATAAAACGGTTTTGTTTTTTATTCTTCTTCGAAGGATTGCGTTCTACGTGAATGAAACACTGGAACATAATACGAAAGCCGATAGAAACATTAAGCAAAGAAATGAAAAGTGAAGAAAAAGAGGAATAATGAAGAAAATCAAACATTAGTCACGGTTTCTGTAAGGTAGGTTTAGAAGAATCATTCCATGGACCATATGGAGGAAACTACTCTTCCGTGATTTATAAGAGAAGGGACTCCTCTATTTTCAAAGTTGTTTATACAACACACACGCTATTTATGCACACACGTACGCATACTTGGTACCTAGCAGGGGTCTTCGTACCTGCAGAGTGCTCTAGTTCCCACGCATCATGTATATGTACCTACGTGGGTACTTATATAGTATATACATATAGTATATGTATATATATATACATAAAACTACATAAACATAAACACACACACACAAACTTGCAAGAGAAAAACGTTCAACGGAGATGTAGAATGGTCATACTGGATAGTATTTATGCACCGTGTATGCAACTGGAGTACGCATCAAGTCATACGGGAGCACCTGGTAACCTCGAGTGTGGAGTCTGAACCCGGAAAGAGCGTGTTCAAGTTCACTATCTCGAAACTCGTAACGTCCAATTCCCAAGGCTTCTTGGTTGTTTTGTAAGCTTAAGAATTTTTTTAAACATAAACTGTGTAATAAATGATAAGTAAAAAGCGAAAAAGGAAAAGTGAGAAAAGTTACTTTTGACCCCCAGAACTAGAGGAAGCATTTTAGTACTTTAGGGGCGAAATTTAGAAAATAGGATACATTAGGGACCAGATATAGGGACCGGTCTGTAAACTTTTCTACAGGTTTATATTGGACCTTGAGAAAATTGGTAAAATCCCGATGGCCTCTTCTAAATATGAGAAATGTCATCTGTCTGGACCAAAGCAAGCATTATCTACAATAAAAATATATAATCTTGGCATATTTTAGCCCAAATCTCCCCGCACGAAGGAACAGAGACTTTTGTCTATCTGTAGCAACTACTCATGCGGATTTTCCTTTTGTTCAGTGAAAAAAACCTGCGCTAAGATGAAAAACATGAAGTGAGCCTTGCGGCCCGCTGGAGTTTCGCCAAATAATATACTGGCATCCTATATCCATCCAAACCACGTACCAGGACTTTTATATTTATTACGAAGTATAGTCGGAGATTGCAAGTACGAGCTGAACGCTGAGTGGAATCCAACCTATATTTCGTCTTTTGTCATCGAGAGGAGCCATTGGATTCTGTTGCTAGGCGTTGGCACAATCACCATGAAGACTAATTTTTAATATCCATCATGCCAGAGATTTTAAATTTCAAACTCTTAGTCGCTAAGTGCACAAAAAAACAAACAAAACAGTACAATATCAGTCTCGATCCTGACATGTTAATGACAGTGTTAACGTTACCAATTTTAACACTGTTACTGACTAACTAAATGTTAACATTTTCTTCAGTGTAAAAAAAATACCTTTACACTGGTGTGAATAAAAAGTGAGGTCAAATGTAAACCCAGATAATCTCGTATGCACTCTTGCGAGCTTCTGATCTAGAATTAAACAGAAAATTTTAGAAAGATATTTTTTATCCAGTCTGAGATCGTTTTTCACGAGACTGTTCGGAAGCAATATCTGCAGAATTGGTTCACCGAGGATGAAATAAGAGTAAGGAATAAAACCATAAAAACTAGTCGTCTTTGCTGAAAGACGAACACTGTTTCACGGATAACCTCGAGTTAAACCTCCACACAGTGGTGATTGATGACCTCTCGCTTAACGATCACCCTCTCCTGAGGTACTTTACTCGAAGTCAAGTCCCGGGAAGAGCTGGCGATGATATGGGAAGGGCTACATCGAATGGACGAGCCCGGTCGTTATCCCTGATTTTGCGGGAATTAAAGGGTTGATTACTCACGCGCCACACCCACGATTAAGATCACTGCTACTGTAAGCGCTACCGGTTTCGTTTCTCTGCCACACGACCACTTTACTCGCCACTTCATCTAAATCGTCTTATCAAATCATCTTGTTATTTGGAATTTAAATTAATTGGTATTTCACTCTTACAAGTAATTTTAACTAATTTCAGATGATTTACGAGGTGACTGTAAGTGATTACAGCTTTACAAGTAATTTTTTAATGAAGGAAATATTTATTCCCAATTCTATAATATTTTATCCAAAAATATTGTCCCAACTAAGAATAACAATAAACATTACAAGGTTCTTTCAGACAGAACTATTTTCAATATGAAATCAATATTTAAAAACTGTTTCTAATTTAAAATACAATAAATAAAGGTAAATTTTCATCTAAAGTTCGGAGACCAGATGGAAGCCTTAAAAACTGAGAGAAATGTATCAGACGACAGAATTTGTGGCGTGATCGAGTCAGAGCGGAAGAATGGAGACTGAAGGGTGGCAAAAGATCTATAGATTACGAGGTCGATAACCGAAGTAAGAAAGGGTATTGGGTAGGGTGAGATCTCGGAAACGAGCGGCACAAGAGCGAGGGTCAGACAGTGGCCCGGTTATAAATGAGGGAAGCAATTTCCAAGTTGGAGACTTGACGAGCCAGGGCTAGAGCAAGGGCGAGAGCCAGAGGACCAGTTTGGTGACTACAGGTACCATGAGTTACTCTGAGACGAGTACTTCGGGAATAGGGACGAAGAAGGTGGATGGTTGATGGTAAAGAGGGTGGCTAAAGACGAGAAGGGCAATATGGCGACGATTAATGGCCTTAACTAGACTCGACGTGACTATGTGACTATATATTTCTCGTACGTCCTTCTGTACCTTTCAAGCTCATCTACTTCTCTTTTCTATCCTTCTCTAGATCTGCCTGAAACTGTTTCGAGATACTTTTCAATGTTTGCCACAATGGGAAGATTCGTGATCCCTTATCATTTGGTGCTGGAGTTTATATTGTTAGACACTCATAACGCTTATTGTTAGATACAACACGCGGAAGCTGTGCTGTATCATATCTGATATCTGCAGGGCGTAGTTGCCCTGTATTTAGAAGTGCACACATTGTTTACATGATTACACCCTCATTCCTCTTAAAAATGAAAGTTGTACTCACTTTGATAAACAAATGGAAAGCAGCATCCCATAATTGATCGTCAGCGCAACTGAAACAAGATTTTTTCAGATTTAATATAATATACATTTTTAAGACTTCAGGTTTAGATATTCGTTTATTTATTTCAGAAGAGTTCAATGACTGCACGAGATTTCAGGAGAATTTAAGTGACTTTGAGTGATTTCAGATATTTCGATAGATTTCTATGCAAGTGTACACCTGATTTCACGAATCGTCAATCCTTCGTCCTTTAATTTGAAATGATCTCAAGTCTCTTCCCCTCTCAAAAAAAAACAACATCCACCATTGAAACCATTTTGTCTTCTAATACTCTTCTCGTTAAAACTGCGAGGTTGAAACTGAACTTGAATCTTCAAGATGCTAGGATGCGATTAATCTCGAAGGTGGCTTCAGCCTGTGAAGTTAAGAGATCGGAATCGCATCACTCGTGATCGTTTGAGTGTTCTCAGTAACTAGCGAACGAGTAGAGGCAAGACTGGAAAAGGACGTCACGAGAGTGCGTGAGTGGTATGGTATGGGGTCTCGTTCAAAGGGCGAAGGAGCGTAGGAGCAAACTTGGTGGCCTCGAGGGTGGCAGCGGATGGTTCACGGTGGTCAGGTAGATACCTGGTACCGAGTACCGAGCACCAAGTAGTCTCGTTGGTGGTTGGCAAAAGGCAGACACAGACACAACCGAGTCAGGTACCTGGTCCCTTTGCTCGCGATACGCGCTCTCGATGGGACCATGCCAGGTTCCCTGGTTCTTCGGGCTCGCGCGGGACGCTGATCTGTGACCCGGATCCTCCCTACCTCAACCTCGTTTCGTTTCGCCTTAACTCTCTCTCTTCTCTCTTTCCCTCTCTATCCCTCTCCATCTCTTCTTCCTTGAATTCTCCCTTTCTCTCCTTTTACCCTTTTCCCCTCAACGCCCTTTTCCACCTTCCTCTCTATAGGTATGCAGCTCTACAGATGAAGCTCGTGCACGCACCCGGCTTAAAAAAGCATCCGAGAAACTGTGGAGAGCAGTGGAAAGGGGAGGAAGGGAAGAAAGGGAGAGGAAGGAGGAAAGGGAGAGGAGAGAGAAGAGAGGAGAGAAAAGGAGTTTTACCGAATACGTAATTCTACGGTCAGGGTTCATCCAATAATCTGGTTCATTCCAGGGGAAGGAGCGTAGAGGAGGAATGGGGAGGACTATCGAACGAGAATCTTCGTACGTTGCAATCTATGCCTCCAAGCGCGTACCAAGCGAAGAGAGTGTGCGAAAACGAAGAGAGCAGTGGCGTCGATCTCTAATGAAGCATCTGCGGCGAAAAATTACTCATTTCATGCCCTAACTCGATCTCAGCTAACGAAACTATAATTCGCACATCATTACTTCCTGTGTATGCTCGAACTACGGGGGAAACTTTCACGTCCCTCGACGCTTCTTACAGGATTACTGAATTATATGTGCCATCAAAAAATTCTGGCACAGTGGAAATAGTAATAGTAATAGTAATAGTAATAGTAATAGTAATAAGAATAATAATAAATAATAATAATGATAAGGATAATAAATAATAAGACGTCACTACGGTGGTCACCATAGAAGATATACACCGACGCCACTGGAAGCGAGGATACGAAACCAAGATCTTTTCCCTTCTTCCTTCTTTCTTGATCGCATCCAGCATCTAGCATCCAACATCCAGCATCCACCTTCTCCTTCCTCTTCGCATGAACTCTTCCGTGGATAGTTTGCCTGTAAATCGCCGATTTCCAGCGATCTACGTTCGTAATTGCGGGTAACCTAGTGTGTGCATAATTGCCTATATGTCTTGTTTCCTAGTCGTGAGACTCGCCATAGGATAGGGGATACGCCATGGATCGTCGTGACGAAGAGTGGAATAAACCCTCCTGCTTTTTTCGTGATCCCTTTTTCTGCTTCAGAAGCAGGTTCTCTGCTATGATTCCCATGGATGATACGATGATTTGCGCGTTCCATTACGACAGGTAAATAGCCTTGCACGCAGGATTTCGCAGCGGACGATTATTCCATTAGATCCAAGGCGTTCAGTTTTCATCTAATATAACACGGCCATCTTCATAATTATGAAGATGCCTATCTTCATGCATACTGGCTTTGAAGATTCAATAAAGTCTACCGTTTTTCTAGTATCTATTAGGAACTTTATAATGCAGCCACAAAAAGGGGATTATGGAGATTATGATGCAAGTAGATCGTACTGTTTTCCTATACCATGATTTGAAAGTTTGCTGTAAACTCGAAGAGAGCGATGAAATATAATTGAGTCTTTAGGAGACTTGAGACTTGAGACTTGAGACTTGAGTCTTGAGTCTTCTTCACTTGATCATTACTCATAAATGGAATTTTTTAACATGATTCAAAGAATCATTTTCAGAATCAGAAATTTTTTTCTGGAGAAAAAAATACCTTCAACAGATTGGACACTTGCAATGCGTTAACAACTCCGTGAGAAATTATTGATGATGACCAGAGAGAATTTCTGTGAATGGAATGTTAGTGCGTATCGCGGGCTGAAGTGCGTGTGTTAAAAGTGGCTTGGAACTCAGATAAGAGCGACTACTTGTTAGCAGACCGTATATCTCAACAGGCTGTAAGCCTTCATCGGCAGAGGTGGTTATCGCTCCTGTTATTCGCAGGCGTATTGAATACCACCTTCGCTTCCTACATACGAACATGCATTTGCATATGATCTGTGATATAATCAACGAGAAGGGTTGAGAAGATCCCTCTCAAGTGCTTAATAGAAGTATATAGAGAATCGATAATGTGATAACATCTGCAAGGGAAGGCTTGGATAAAAAATTATTTCTATATTCATCTAATTTTAAAGAATGCTAATTGAGAAAAAATATCTTTTTTTTTTAAACAAAGCAAAAAAATTCAAATACTCATAAATTCATTTGTTTTTAAATTCCTCAAAACACTTGAAAATATTTTTAAATTATTAGAATTAAATAATTCTCTTTCGATACAAGAACTGTTAGAAACTAAAGTATGATTGAAAAACGAGTTCTGCAATGTACAAGTACACATGCGGAAATAACTTTGTGGAAGCTTTTAGAAGATCATTATTAATGAAGCAGCATTCGCTGTTCGACAAGATTATCCTAGTGGCAACGAGTGTATTGAGGAAGGTCAAGGTTCATGTTACGTCGCTACGAGTCAAGACCAGTGGCGATGTTTGACGAGTAATTGCCTCTCTTACTCGTGCGACCATGAAGTGATTGATTTCCTTTGTGCCTCGATTGCGGAGAGACAGCCTGAGGGAGGCTGAATATAAGATAAATGAAAAGATCGTTCATTTATTTGTTTTCAAGGCATGCTTCTGATTTCAATTTGATTCCATTATTGAAAAAAAATTCGGCTTTCATGTTTCCAGTCGTTTATTTTTAATATTTTATTTTCTCATTCGGCGTTATTATTCTTCCTCCTGCCATTTTGATTTCAATGTTAATAGTTTAATAGTTTTTTTAAAAATAGTTTTCAAGACTGAAAACATTCGAAATCGACCCTTTAAGCTCTCCTTAAATTTGAATGCAGCTGAGTTGGAAACGTATTCAAATTTTTAAGTCTGTGAAGTTAAGAACGTCGAAAATTGCGGCTTAGGATTGAAATTCATCAAATTCAAGTACATTACATTCGAAACACTTGAAATCTCTTAAAATCCTTTGAATTTCCTTAAGATCCCTTATAATAATTTCAAATCCTTTGAAATATCTTACAATTTCTTATTAACATTACTTAAAATCACTCAGAGTCCCTGAGATGAAATCATTGCAATATCCTGAAATATCTTTTGAAGTTAGAGTAGGTGCACAAACTGTACAAGTATCAGTTGAGTTATCAACCCCTCGGAAGTTTTTCATCTGGAAAAATGACATGTACACGCGAGTGCGACAGATTCATGATGACAAACGCGAGCAAAAGCACGGATCGTTGGTTAATTTCCCGCGCTTAATTCGCGCGAAAGCTAGATGCGATCTGGCTCAGCACTTTTGGGCTTCGCTTTTCAAACCTTATTCCGCGAGAATCACTCGTTACTCGGGATTTACGCAATCTGCCGTTGCACCAAGAGCTAGATTTCAGATTTGGACAGCAATTAGAGTTGGCTGACAGCCGTAGGAAATAGGAAGAGAAGAAGTTAAAAAGGAAAATACAGCCATCAAGAACCATCGTTACCATCGTATAGGCTTTATGGGAAGCCACAACCAAGTTCACGAATACCTACGTGAGCACCTTAACGGCAACGTTCGCGATAGAAATCGTGCTACGACCTCTTTATCGAGCCGCTGCTGTCGATCTTATCGAAAAGTTATACTTACGAGATTTCGCCTGTCTAGTGATTTTCGAGAAAGACGTTTCTCATGTAAGATCTAATAGGCATTTATCCAAGAACTGTTTCTTAATTGCGTCATGAACTGGAGTAAATTAAATAGAAAAAGAGCAATTTCAAAGTTAAACGAACTATTAAAAGGAAGTATCCTATCTTAAGAAAGTAGTGTAAAGAAATGTCTCGAAAATCTTGCATACATTGTTGTTGTAAACCTGATTGGTTGTTGAATGACTTGAAGTTGAAAGAAAAAAGCAAATGGCGAAGAAAATTCACAAAAACCTTCGAAATTCTGATTATTTCAACAGGAATTTCTAGTTAAAACAACTAGAGTGCGGGTTAAATCAATGCTTGGCGGTTGTCTCGGAGTTAGGGTCATCAAAAGTTATCTCCTGGAGAATTTCTCATGAATTTCATGGACATTAAATCTATTTACAGTTACTATCTAATAACGATATACTTAAACTATAAGAAGCAGCGGAGCATCAATTCAATCGCAATGAAAAATTGATACAAACGAGTCTAGCACGTTGAGCGAATTAAATCTCTTCTCTCAGAAGGATGATTGCCCTCATTGAACTTCCGAGTGTCAGTCTGTAATGACAAGTATTACGAACGACTGCGGTATAAGGAGTAGATCATTTTGCTTTGTCGTAGCTATACCTATACTAATACTATCCTTAGCTCACGTTGACTAAGAAGGGTCTTGCTGTCTTGCGGATCGAGTACTTGGAGTCGTAGTAGTCGGTAAGGTATGGTAAAGTACGGTAAGGTACGGGTAGATCATTAGCAATGATTTGTTGTCGAGCAGGCTGCCCAATGACCTCACGGCCTGGAGCGCGAACTCCGGGCGAGTCGAGATCTTTGCACGATGATCTCGTATATATGTATATAGTATACCTATATATAGAGGGTGTTCCATTTTAACCTTTCCGTGCGATTTTCTTATACATATAGACTATAGGCTATAAGAATCAGATGGGGGATCCTGTCGCTCGCGCTAAAGCCGCACGCCTCCAAGAGCGTCACCCGGTGGGTGAGGAACTTTCTACAGGAAAGTCGAGGCAGAGTTTATCCAATCGAATTCCATACAACAATGTTTCAGGGATGTCCTCAGTAAACTGGTGCAATGCGATTTTTCCGTCTGATCCTCTTCCATTACAGCTCTTGCGATAGACAATCCTCTCGAGAGTGTTTCGTCTATTGACAGTGATACTTTTCTGATTCGACGCGAATAGATAACACTGGAAGATTTGAAAACTAAAAACAACTAAGGTAAGCCAACCTGGAATAGTTACGGAAAATTAATCCAAATATAATAATATATATAAACACAATTTGAAAATGGTGAGAAAAACCGTTATTAATTCTGGTTCAGAAAGAAGCACTAATTTTTACTGTGCATCTCAAGTTGAAAACGAGAAAAGGGAGCAAATGTCAGGTTGTTTAATTGAATATTTTTGCAGGAAATCTTTCACCTCTATTTAGAGTTTGAAAAATAGATAGTGGATGTGCAGGACGACCTCTGTACCTACTTGGTTCAAGAATGCAACGAAAGTGCTTGGAAGGAGAGAAGAAGAGGATCGATGTTCGTACAATGGAAACCCGAACGAATTAAGCATCCTGCGCACGAAGCAATTAATTGCTGCTATTTGAATTAATTGGTGCAGTTTGGTTACGATCTTTGAGAATGCGCGGCCATTACAATTTGTCCTATAGACTCTTTCCTGTCGGAAAATATATGACCTGCTTAATTAATTGGAATTTAGGTGCCCGTCAAACGTTAACAATCACACTTCTAATGACATTTGATATTGCTGTGATCAAGCAAACTCAATTATAGGAACCTTCTGTTTTCTACAGAGTCCTAATTTCCGTACACGTATTTGTTTGCTAGTAAATATAAAATAAACTATAAATGTAGGTTCAATATTGAAAGTAAATATACATTATACATAAAAAAAAATCCTTGAAATGGGGTAACGGATAAATTGTGAGTTCTCAGCACGATCTCTGTTATGTGTCTATAGGCAAATCGTAACTTTACAGGGTTTTCCATATATGGCGAGTATGGGAATCGATGGGTCAATCCAGTTCGAAGCGAGAACTTGTCCCGTGTCCCGTTCACTCGCACGAGCTGCGGGGCAGGAGGTTACGATACGAATTATAGCCACGATGGAACGAACTTCGTCGAGCTAGTCACGCGTGTGCGTGCTTTGGTACTTAGACCAACACCTACAGAGCAATTCTAATATAAACGATGGTCGCTGGGGCCAATGCGTACCTCATACCCTATAGTCCTCTACCAACTATATACATCAATAACCTCGCATAACGGTCGCGGATATTACTTTCTGATACGGTGGGACGCGATGCGTAGGCGGAATCGCGTTGCGTTGCGTTACTTTGACCTCTTGTGAACTCGATGGACCGATAACGCAGATCAGCGAATCGATCTAGAGTGTCTGCTTAGATATTCCAATCGAGAGCGATCTTTTTTCCTTGCGGCTTGTACGTGAAGAGTGATCCCGTTCGATGATCTGACGATCTGCATGCTTTCATGGATCTGATACTTTTGTGAAAGCAGTGAATCTAGGATCAAAAATTTCAGGATCGCGGATTCGACGGACTAAATTCAGACTAGACGTCTGAAACTTCAACCCAGTTTACATATGTATTATAGTATAGATATAATTGTTAAAAGAATGAAGAATATTCATTTTACAGCGTTCAGAAATTAATTATGGGTTTTTAAATTATACTTCCGATCATTTCTTGGTCTTTTCCGTTTCGATTATGGCTAATTCATGATTAATTATTCTTATGGGACGTGACACCTCCTCCTGTGATGAAAAGTACACTCAAAAATGAGATATAATATAAAATCTCATAACATTCTTCTGAAATCATTCTGAATGCCTTGAAATCTCTTTAAATCCCATGAAATTCCTTATAATCAAATTCCTTATAATAAAATACCGAAAAACCTTTGAAATTTCAGAAAATCTTGTAAGATTTCTAAGAAATAGGTAGAAATCTCTTAAAATCCCAGGCAATGTCGGATAAACTGTTAATATTAATAGTATATACGACAATAGACGTACATATAATAATGTACATAAACATGATTCAAAAAATCAATTTACCAGGTAAATCACGTTATTTCAGTTACAGGAGAATGTTAATAATAAAGTGACGATATTACATTTTACCTTCATTACCGCGAGCGAGTGAATTATTAATCTCCGCAAATTTTCAAATGTACATTTAGAAATACGCGTATAGGGACGTTAATTTATACTGTTCGCATATTCGTCATACAATAAATCAATTCCCGATCGGAAATGAGCGGAAATTTAATGCCGCTGAATTACACGAGTCTGTCAAATATGTCCATTAGACGAAATGTATTGTTCATTTTTATTGCAATGTTGTGATAGTTGAAATTGATGCAAAGCGATTCAAAGAAAATAGATTTAAAGATTGATAGAAAAGAAATTATGCTTCAATTGCAAGCCTGTAGTGTAGAAAATTGTCGAGACGCTGGTCAGGTCCAAATTAGCCCAAAATTCTTCCACTTCGAGATGAAACAAGAATGGTATGGATCACTTCTTGGATATAATCAAAAGCTAGTATTTAGTCAAGAACATGGCTAGTCATTTAAATCTAAAGAATGCTTCATTGTAGCTTTGTCTCGTGAGGTGAATGATTGACCATTGGAAGCTACTAATAAGAGTCGCGTCCACTCGTATAGCTTCTTGACCATCAATCTGCCTCGTTATTATCGCTGCTGCGGAGATTCGAGTCGTCACGTCAACTTGGTATCACAGGTCATTTCGTTCCCATTGGTCTTTGCCCATTGGCGTCGCAGAAATTCCTCCTTAGTTCGAGTGCAGTAGTTACTGCGGATACAATGTCCGTTCGAGCGATAGGTGAAGCCTGAGCTTGAGAGGAAATGTGGCAAAAGACAAAGGAGGAGCTGGCAGAAGAAGGAAGGGTAGAAGAAGAGGAAAGCGAAGAAAAAATATCAGAAGAAGAAGGAGAAGACGAAGAAGAAGACGAAGAAGAAGAGAGAAAGAAAAGAAAGAAGAAGAATTTCACGAGGATTTTATTATAGAGATTTTAATTGATTCTATGAAATTTCACTTTCATAAAACATACTTTTTAAATTTAATTTTTGCAATTCTTTTAGAAACTCTCGAAGTAACCAAAAATTTGTTTAAATTACTTAAAATACTTTTATTTGTTTTTAAGTCCTTAAAAAAAAAGTTTAGTTCCCTAGCATCCTTTTAGTAATTACTTAAAATCATTTAAAACCTGGTATCAAATAAAACCCCTTAAAACCCTCTGTAAAATCCTTTATATCTTTAAATCTAAGAAGAAGATGATGATGAAGAAGAAGAAGAAGAAGAAGAAGTATAAGAAGAAGATGAAAAGGAAGATGGAGAAAAAAGGAGGAAGAATAAGGAGCAGTTCAAGACGAGGGTATTGTTAGGCTGGACGAAGGGCGGGCGAGTTCTGTCACGTTTCGCATTGCACGCACCATGACTTTCTGGGGAGCTGCAGTTGTCTTCCTTGACTCCCCCATAGCTGATCACAGCGCGATGTTGCCGTCTCCTGTTCCACGGATCGACGCCTCGACGTGATCCTTTGCTACGACACCCCTGGTACCGCATATTTAACCGGAACTAGTCATTTAATAAGAATTTCTCCAGTACTGTTTCTTACTATATTTAAATTTTATTTAAGTATTTTCAAGCCGAAATCAAGCTAAGAATGATTTTTTTATGTGATTATTTTTTATTTATTCCCGTACAATTCCCGGATATTCTTAAATGAAATTTTTTCTAAGCTTTTCTTTGAGAAATCCTAGTAGTTGAGCTTCATTATTATTTAAATGAACAGGACTGAGAAGGATTCATGAAAGAGATATGATTATTAAATTCAATTGAAAAGTAAAATAAGGGACTGAGGACATTTGGACCACCCCGTAGTATCCGCGAGGCGGATGATGGCGTCCTCGCTATCTTGCATCACGATCCTGATCACGATCACGCACGCACGCGGAACCGCCCACTGCGTCCCCGAGTTCATCTTCTGCCGCTTCTACTCTTCTTCCAATCTTCGTCGCTTCTTCTTTGTTTCAAACGCACGTGCGTGTAAGTGCAGCGAGGGTGAAATTAAAAAAGTGGAGATAACGTGACCAAAGATATACTGAATGCCATGCCGTCAAAAAAGATTGCAACAAACTTACAATCCGAATGAATCTGCCAAAATCTGAATGAATCCGATCAATCAGAACTTTCAATCAAAATGAATAAAACAAGACATCTATGAACCTTCAACAAAACGAAAAAAAATCACTGCTAATATAGAGATTTTACACGGGAGATGAAGCGGGAAAAGGGGTGGAGATTGGTACTCCCATAACTCATCTCTCTCTGTTATTGAAGCACGATAAGGATGTTATTAAGAGGACACCAATAATGTTAGCAAAATAGTATGCCCTAATGGATCTGTAAGTTGAACTATGCTCCACAACGATGATTTATAGCGATTTGATCACTAACTAGTGTGCGTGGCTCCTTCTTCCAAGACGACAGCTGAACTTTCACGAATTATCTTCGCGTCGAAAAAACTCTCATTCGATCGATAGTGACCTTTATGCACTTTTCGATTTTTAAGGCTTCGAAATACCAATATATAAATTTTCTGATATTTTAAAAAACTTGATATTTTTACAGAGTATACATATTTGCATTCCTTCACGCAGAGAAGTCATTATTAAATTACGAATGTTGGTAATGGTGCATATATGATTATTTCCCATCGACTACTGAAGAGTCTTGTGAACTTTATACTAACGAGCTAAACTGATCTATTGAAAATTGTAATTTATCAACGAATGAATTAATATCTTAATTATACGGTGTCATTACCGACTCTAGTTTATAAACTTCAATCTGAATTATTTAACTATAGTTAAATCTTATTAATTAATAGCAGTTTCTTAATAATTCACTATAGTTTACTAAAACTAACATACATTGTTTGCTACAACAATGTATGCGAGATTTTCGAGACATTTCGTTAGTATAAAGTTTACTATAAAATTAGTAAAAAGTTACTAATTGAATTATTAAAATTCCTACTATTCACATTGAAAGAGTAATTTACTGAGTTGCTTCTTTTTGTTTGGTATTTGATGCACCTAGCTCGAATTACATCGCTTGAAATGGCGAGCAGAGCTCACGTTCTGAGCTTTGTGAAAAGAAGCAAAAGGGCGGATCGTTGAAGTTCAAGTCGTCAGTATATATAACATTCTGTATCAGGGTTGTAGTTAATCAAGTCGAAAGATCTCGGCGGAAATATCTCGGTACAGTTCCCGACTTTAGGCTCGGCTGAAGATTCAAGTCAATTAATTACTCGAGCACAAATTGAAGATGAGCAACACGAGCATCGAAGTGATAATGTTAAAAGATTTTAGTACTTGACGTTGAAATCTTTCCTTCGTCGATCGTGACCGGTGCTGGTCACGAGTCTCTCTGCTCTAATCGCTAGTTACCGGTCACTAATTACTGCCTATTACACTAGCCGAGGTACACCATCAGACAGAAATTCAGCAGCCTGTCATTCCGCACCCAAGACAAGTTAATCTTTTGAAAGATCGACGTTTCAGAAACACCCTTTATCATCTTAAGATGAGCGAAATCTCGTCATTGTTCCACCTGTTGTGAAAGAAATCATTTTTGCAAACATGACTTTGTCTTTCATTTGAATCGACAAAATTGATTCTTAATCGAATTTCTTTAGATCGAATTGAAAGTCAATTGATAATCGTCAAAAAATCTTTAAAATCCTATAGAAACTCTTTGAAATTCCTCTCTAAAAAAGAATGGGGCAAACTAGTTAGGACCTGACTTGGGCCCAGTACAATTTCTACCCGATCGATAAAGCTGTAAATCCTAGTTGAATTTCTTTCCGAAAAAACTACAAGAAAATGCAAAAATGAAATTATCGAGCATTTTGACTTTGCGTGTACGAGAAGAAGGTAAGAACCGTGGGAATCACGAGAAGCGGATGGTTATAGTAGTTATGCACACACATCGTCAAATCGTACTCGATGCGCACGATTCAGAGCAATCGACCTTTGCGCAAAATGATAGACTCTAAAGAAACGAATGAATAAGGACTCTGATGAAGAGGAGAGCAAACGCAATACATATTTTAATGGCCCGAGGACAATTATCCCATAATAATAATGTATACCAATTATGCCTGATGTATGTAGAAGTGATAACCCGTATCTTTCCTGAGTAACGGTTATTAATCGCTGTAATAATTATTATCAGCCAGAAAGCGAGAAATAATTCTTCTTACACTGTTTAAAAAATCTTTTTGATACGTTATCGCCCATTAAAAGTTATCTGATGATAAGATGTACTCAGCATAACTTTCTCTGAATTTCTCGTGGAAATTTATTGACATTTAGTAAACTTTAGTTATGTTATCATTTATTGAATCATAAATATATATGCATAAAACTATTTGGTTGAAGTTTCAAACTCAATTTTTATTACATTATCGTGCTTCTACAGAACAAATTTTCGATTTTCTGGACAAAAGTGCTTGTTCTAGTATTTGTACGTTTCTCACTGAATTATCAACGGCTCAGCGCAGAATGATCTGCAACAATTGAATTCCACGAAGGAAGCGTCCGCGAAAAGTGAGATGATCAAAGTGGAGGCACTGATCCCCTCTTTCTTGTTTGTAAAGAAACTTTTTACTTTTTATCTCTGATTCCTTTTTACTTTGAGACTTTTATTCCAACCAGATCTTCTTTTGACCAAGTGAACACGTTTTGTCGAAATCGCAAAGTTATCGGGCGCAGTAGCGCAAGTGCTCTCATAATTCAACTTCGTCAAAGTCGAATGAAACGCAACAACGGCTGGTACGGTGAATTGAGAAACTCGGTGAAAAGTTTCAAAGCAGAGAGGGAAAAATCAAGGTGAAGCGAAAGTTATAATACTTCCGACTTTGTGCACTGATTTATTTTTCACTTAGGACAAACTGATGCTCAATGCGCCGGCTTTGGAGAAGGTCAGGAGGTACTTACCATTAAGGAGAGATTACAAGGAGTTTTCATTCAACTTCCGTTTCTCTGAACGTATTATTTTTTCGCGTTCAATTTAAGTCGAACTTAATTATATTTTTTTAAACTTCAGTCATTTTTTTAACGTCAGTAATAATAACTTGAGGCTAATTAATGACTTACATATATTTCGCTTAATTCTTGACATTTTTGAAAATCAATCGAAACTGAAGAACAAACTTTGTTGAAATTTTGCAAAAAATATTCATCGAGCCTGAGTTGAAAATGAAAATACAAGAGATCGTGCAAAACGCTTAAACAGAGACAGTTTATCTTCGTATCGTATTAAAAAAAACCCTATTAAAGAATCCATTCCTCTTATAAATCAAAAGCATTGGTGTTGGGTGTCTGGCACTTTTCCTAGGAAGCGTGTCAAAAGTTTCGCCGTAACTACGCGTATCCTACGTCCCGGTTCATCCAAAAGGTGTCAACTTACAGCTTACGAAGATCTCCTCTCGCGAACTTGTGTTCTATGTGTATACGATGACGGTGTCGTGTCTTTCTATGTCTCTTGTGTATGTCTTGTGCATGTCTTTCTCTCCTCCCGCGATCCTCGCGCAAAGTTTCTCGAAAGTCGCATTACATTATGGCTTCTTGTATATATTCGAGCGTGCGGCTCAAAGGAGCAACTTGGCGCAGTACGCGCGAGTAAAAGGGGGATGACCGATGTATACTGCCATGCACGATTTGAATGGAACGCGAGAAAAGGTCACCCTTTTATTTTATATTACGCCTGCCTGCGTGTAACGCGGATGTTTATTCGCACACACGGTAGCGGCTTAACTTTTGGCACGAGTGACGCCTCATCGCGGCCGAAGGAGAAACCAGTCGCGCGAATGAGCCATTAATAATTGCACAAGTGGCATTGCGCTTGTATACGCGTGAGAGAATCCAAAGTGGAAAACCCGGAAGTCACGACTTACGATCGCTGATGTTGCGATTTGAACGTCGACGGAATCGTTCATTTTAATTCATATATCTAGTCTCAAAATGCATTTTCTGCATATTATACCCATTCCTGAAATTTGCAATTTTAGCATTGATCCGTTTGCACTTAAACCAAAAAATTCTATATGCCCTTTTACGATACGGCTGTTCAATTGCTACATAAGATGTAAATTTCTACAGCTTTACTCAAACATTTAATGAAATTGATATCGGAATTCAATAGTACGTATGTAGGTGTACTAATGGGTACCTACTTAATTGACTACTAGCGGATATTGAGAGAAATCAGGCGCGAAGGAGTTTCGCGTATCTCGACAAAGTTACGAAAGTGTTTGCATCAATTAAGGGCGGTGGTACAATTAATGTCGCCATCCCACTTAAAGGAAGGCGAGTATGTAGATTACACGCGGACCTATTAAGTACATTCGTGTTTGCTCTAGCTCATGTATAAAAATAATTCAGGAAATGTTTTGGGCTCGTTAAATTATTGGTGACAAGTACAGTGAATAACAAATGATTAAGTAAAAGGTAGACAACGTAATAATGAAAAGTAAAATAACATTCAAGATATCATTCTTCATTCATGTAAAGAAATGACAAAAAATCGTGTCTTGAATTTCTTTGAATAAATTTAACTTTCTGGCTATTAAAATCTCATTTACTTTTGCTAATTTAACAAAAAGCGTGACACAGGATACCTTCCTGAGTGTAATGCATTGCTACAGGTGCTTAATAAATAGGTTGCTAATGAAAACCTTTATTATGACAGCAGTCATAGCCCATCGCGATGTATAATTGTAGCTTTGAAGGGCCGCGGAGTTCCCAAGAGCAGTTTTTGAAAGAAAACGAATACTGCATAAAATAATAGACTGTAATTAAAGATGATTAGAAAACATCTGAAATGACAATTTTGTGCCCGAAAAAATGATGATTTAAACATCGAGCTAAAATTTGATTAATTTAAATTTATATAATATTAGGAATATTCTTTATTAATATTAATCTGAGTTGAAATTTAAATAAATAAATTATTAGTAAGATTTGAAAAATTCAAATTGAAAGAAGTCTAACATGAAAAAGAGGAAAATTTGTCATTATTTGCAAATAATGACAAATCGAGTATTTTTTCTAGCTTTCACTAGATGAAGAAAAATGGAAAGAAGGTGTTTGGGATCAGATTTATATCCCGACTTTTACAAGTGTCGTGGTGTGTACAAGAGGCCATCTCCCATTTCCCATACGAACTGTGCGTCTCGAACGGATATAAACAGCCATCCGGTAAATTGTCACTGTACCTGTCGATATGTCCAACTGTCCATATATAGTATTATATATATACCAAACTGCCAATTGGAACCGATCGAACCTTCGAAGCCACGAAGCTGAGTTAAAGCAGGAAAGGGTCGAAACAGTGTGTTGCCCTGGCGATCCTCCTTAGATAAATGACAGGTGAAAATACGAACCCCAGCCAGTTGGGATTATTGCTACTTTATTAAGGCATTTCTACTATTTTATTGACGTTTGATAGAACCTTATGCCGCTCTCCGAAGTTGGATTTATCTTTAATCGATTCGTAGTTGTGCATACGCTTTATAACGACACGGAAGACTAATGACGGTTGTAACGTTTTAAGCTTCGTCACGATGTTACAATTTTACAATGTGAAAACATTGCATGGGAGTTTTTATTTCACGTAATTTCATGATGCCTCCTAATAGATACAGGTGACGTTTGTGAATCATTGCTTAATTGTTCGTAAACGGGTTCAAGAATCGAAGCTCACGACCAGAGAATCATGATGATGTTCGATCCACAGACGGGAGGTTAATCGCTTAATACCAGCGATTAAATCTTTATAATTCGTTTCCTTAGATGTTTCTAATGTATCGCTGTAATTAAAATGCAGCTTCCCGTAATGAAGCTTTTTAGATTACAGATTTCAATGTCCTCTGCAAATAGTATTAATGGTCAAGAGAGCAAGAGAAGATATGTTTATGCCGAATATTTTCTTTCCAGTAGAGTCCAAGACAGAAAAATATCGATAAGCAGTTTATTCTCGTCCCTAATGGAACAATGCGATAGGGAACTTTAACTGGTTTAGTTTAACAATAGTTTCTTGTGTAGTAAATGACACCACGTGTATGACGATGATGGGAGACAACTTACGGATAAATTACGAAAGTTGTAACTGCCATATATAAGCAACATAGTGGAAGCTCTTCGTTCAAAGAAAACTAGCGTGACCTGTGACACGCACGCTATAAACAATCCTGAAGCAGTAAACGGATCTGAGCTGTTTTACGCTCGTTGAGTTCAAAACTGACCTCAATGATCTATGCGCTTTTTTTATCGATCGATCTCTGAATAGGCTCTCATGTTCTTTAAAATTCATCCAGTTTACAGGCTGAAAACTCCGAGTAAACGTGATATTTTCTTATCTTGAATTTCCTCCAAAATCAGATCAATGTCTTTCGACCTAGTGGCTTTTTCAGAATTTGGTTCCAGATTTGGCTCAATATTAATGAGTGAGAACTTCACGTCCCTATTTTGCCTCTTTTATAATTTTTCTACAATGTTGTAATTTGACGGCTCCTACGTGAAGTAATTATCGAGGTTTGTAATTAATTATTTAGTATTTTATATCTGAAGTGTTCGAGAAAATTCTTTACTTCCTAACAACTGGATTTTAACCAGTGGATTCCGGTTGATCGAGTCATTAGAAGTTGCGGGAAAACGAAACTAACGAGACCAAAGTACGTGAATCTCTTGGAATGGGGTTCGCGATGGAAAAGACTAAATGAATTGGTGCCGCGTGAGGTAGAAAGGTTGCTAGCTCACAAAGCGTATTCAGGGAACATGCAATATCATGCGTATTAAAAGTCAACTAATTTAAAATCGAACGAAGATCTGCAGCAGGTTGCAATCGAGCAGCAAATCTACAAAACCTAGCTGACTCACGATCTATCTTTCATTTCCGCAGCGATAACCTGATTTAGTATTTTTCCAATACTTATTTCGTCTTATTTTCATAAGAATTAAATTTCACACTTTCGTAAATAATAGTTTAAGAGAAGAATTTTTGATAACACAGATGTAGATAATATTTTGGAATAATGCCGATATTTTTAAAAAGAGTCAGATTTTTGAGATGCAAAATTCCAAATACCTTTTGTCTTCTGTACAAAAACCTATTTTCCAAGCAAAATTTGCCAGCCAGAAGACAACCGAGCCGGAAAAACCACTTCACAATACACAGAATTGATAAAACTTTTAGAAAAAAAAAAAGAAATAAAGAACACTTTGGTACGAAGACTTAATAAAGAATACAAATAACTAATTAATGTAAATTAATCGCGAGCACGTTACGCGTTGACTTTATTGGATTAAAATTTCCTCCCAACCTCTCCGGACGAGAGTCAAAAGCAAACTAACAGAAAAAGGTTGTAAATTTCAAAATCTTGCTATTTAGGGTCTGAAGAAGGTCAGTTAACAGAAACAAAGTAAAAGAGGTCGTGAAACAATGAACTCATGTGGAAATTTCTAAGAATTATAAATCGTCTCAGAAATATAAACATTTAGAAATTATAAACCTGACACAGATCATACAGATTTAATTAAGAAGCAATATATGTTTGTTTTGAAAGGATCCAATTTAGGAGTCTCTTTAAATATTTAAATAAAAGAGGAATTTAAAAAAATTTCAAAGAATATCATATATGATTTAAAAAATTATAAAACGGTTTTTATTTCTATTTTTAGGACATATTATAAAGTTGAAATATTGAAAAAAAAGTTCGTTCGAAAAGATGTCTGAAACTCTAGCCCAATATTTTATAAGTGAGAATCGAAACGCTTTGGCGAATATATTTTGATACGAGGTATTTAATGTTTAATTCAGATTAAGAAAGGTGGATCGGCTCTTACAGAGGCTCGAGGAAAATTAATCGTTCATCTCTGGATACCGCAGAGTTTACCGCAGCATTAACCTGAGGTCCGGTGGCCTCGGCATGAGGAATCGAATAAAATAGCACTGGTATAGAAGTCGACGAGAGATAGGGAGTCAGTGAGTGAGCGAGGGAGCGTGTTTTGCGTACACTCATACATCTTTACTTCCAAGTGCATTGCATTCACGTATGTAAGAATAGCGAGTGCGTGCGTGCGAAAAGGATTCAAGATGCAAGAGAGTTCCTAGAAATGGCAAGCTGGTATCATCTCATTCCGAGGAGCGCACCGTCAGCTGCGTAGGTGATACACTTGCATGTAGACGCGCGCACTCTCACGATCATTTCACCATGCGCGTGAACAATGAATGCATACGCGAAAGGTTATAAGGACATTAGCTGACGCTACTACTTTTCAACTTGGAAAGTTTCGCTTCTTTAAAAATTCCTTAAAATCAATTAGTAGCTCTGGTATCAATTCTAAAGTACAGTAAATACAAATCGAACCATACAATAGGTGACATGATAATGTGGCTTCAGATTGCGAGGATGTCTAGCGATTAATTTTGCAATCATGAAAAATTCAACTACATAGTTCATTATACATAGTGATTTTTTTTAGTTATGTCCTCTAATACAGTGACTGGATATTCCGAATAATTGGCTGTCAATAACAGACTCTGCGATCATCAGCTAATTATATGGTGGTATTTTAGCATTCATCGAAACAGACAATTATCAACGGTATAATATGGTTATTAGCTATAATCTAATGCAGCATAAAATCATAGTGAAAGATTTATTTAGCAAGTTTCTTCACACGTAATATTTCCATTTGTATGTTAACTTATGCTAAGAGATATAGGTAAAGACCACCAGGTAGATTTTGTAGTGTGGTAAAATACTAACATTGAGAGAGGAAGAGATGGCGATGGCTTTCTGGAAGAGAGGAGTAGAGCAGTGAAGATACGGGAAGATAAGTGAAGAGAAGAGTGGACGAGAGATGGTGAAGGAGGTGCGGAATGAAGGGCAGCAATCCCGTGGTAATCTAATTTCAGCGTGCGGAGGGTTCCACGAACGCAGCATGACATTAGCAACCACCTTCAGCACTCCGTCCATTCATCCGTCCATCCATCCGTGCATCCTCTGCTTCTTCCTCCTCCACCACTTCAAACACCTTCTCCTCTTTCCTCTCTTTCGTCTTTCCTCTTTCCTCTTTCCTCTTTCCATATCTATACTAGGCCATCTTCTCGTCTAGTTATCCGTCCCGAATAAACTGATTCCAGATTTACCAGGGTGCACCTGCAAGGGTAATCCCCGATTTTCCCGTGGCAGCAAACTACGAATTAAGGTTGGAACGAACTACGAATTGTAAAGTACCTGTGTTCGTACGAAAATGATATACATACGTGTCCGAATCGCTTCGACGGATTCACATTTCCTGGTGTGCGTGCATTCAGGGTATTATCAACTAACTCGTTCTCTCCCTCGCCAAAACAAAGGCCCTGATAAGATGACTAGGTAAACTACTTCTTCAATTTCGCTAAACTCGTAGCTTCGTCGTCGTTACCCTGATTATACGTTTCGAATTGAATTTGTGTAAATGGACGTTCTATTCTTCCGACTAAGGAATCGGTGTGAAAAAGGAGTTTAGAAAAGGGTGTTGGAAGTAAAAAGATAGAAAGTCTATGTATTAGAATATTTTTCAATCTTCAGGATTGAAATTGAAGGAAAAATGTATCCAAATCAGTAAAAATTCCGTTTGTTTTCTGAGACAAAGGAACGATATTTTCTACACTTGGATGACTCATGTCTTTTTTGGCGAAGGTCACAGAAGCAATTTTTCCAAATTGAATGCATCGACCTGCATTGATTCAGTAGGACTTCTGGAATTTTCATCCCGTCGCTTTATCGTCTTGAGAGAGGTCAAAGAGGATCTCGCTTTTCGAGATCGCGACGATGTATCGAGGGCTACATGTATATAAATGAGACATGTATATCGACGCCATTGTTCTAAAGTCGTGACAGCGCCAGGTCAGGAACGCGTGTCCGCTGGGGTGGAGGTCCGAGGGAGATTTCTCCCTCAGTATTAGCATATCCACGACATACTACACCCGGTTCTCTTTTCTTTCTATCGGCATCTTAATCTTCTTCGATAACGGCCAGCAAGGAAAGATTCGAATAAACGGCCTGTGAAAACTTTTATATCCATTGCCCAACAATTTTTGCAATAGATTCACATAGCCGCGCCTTCATGCTCTAAAGTACCACGATAAACCTCACTCATTCCAGGGGAATTAAAGTGAAAGAGCGGAAAAATCATTGCGATTAGATAATTAATGGAATTTTTAAAACAGCTCTTTAAACCTTTGACTCCTATCATTAAAAGGAAAAGTCCTCGACTTCGTTTAAAGGATGATAACCCTCGTGATGTAAAAATACTTGCAACAGATGCGAAGAGCTGGAAATTATCTAAATGTTTTTAAATCTAGATAGGTTAGATGTATAAGTTTATCATTAATTGAGTACATTAATAATAACTTCTTTCACGTAAGAAAGAGAGAAAGCCAGAGACTGTATTTAGTGCTTTTATGACAAGTTTCTCTTTCTCGTAAATCCAAACCCTTTTTTGTTATTAGTTACGTCATTTATCTGTTGTCTACTACCTTGTGTGCCTCAGGGCAAGACCGAAACCCAACAAATGACAATATCCTGGCTACTTTTAGGTCTCATTTCTGCCAATCTTTTTCTAAGAACAATGTACTATATTATCCAAAAGAGAATCTAAAAATATACATGAAGATTTGCTTTTATCTATTGTTTCTCCAGCTAGCAGGACAAAACGACAAAAGATTCCTTTCTTCGTCCTCTTTACTCTATCTACCAATTTTCTATCTATGTATTCGTCATGGAAAACTTTATTTTAAGAACTCGAACTCTTAAAGGATATGAAAGAATAATAATGACAAATAGAAAAAAATTAATAGAATCAAGAGATGAATCAGAACTATGCTAATTAAACTAGTTTTTCGAAGAATTACAATATATTCATCATCACATAGAATTATATAAAGAATGATAAAAAGAAAAAGTCCAAATGAAGTGTTTATACACTTGCTACGCACGAAACTACGAAAGTTCACGTATCAGGTGGAATTTGCAAATCTCGTGTAGTATTTTCAAGTGAAAAACATGGCTTTAAAGTTGCATCCGCTTAACGTCAACGTAACAAACGAGCAAAGAGTGTAAACACTATTTCCCTTCTATTCTCTCTTTATATTGCATCCATCGGCATGACATCCAAATAAATACGCAGTTGGTATAATCTTTCCAAGCATTCAACTTGATAAAGGATTAGGAAAATGGGCCCATGAATCAAGAGGTGTATCTCGCAGATAATAAGAATTCTCAGATCAGAAATACTTACAGAAGTGCCGATTTGTTAATTACAACATGAAATATTGAAATATCAATTGTGAGCAACTTCAGTTAACAATAAAGGTGTTTTAATGTGTACATTTAATGTTTGAATACTTAATTAACAATTAATTACTATCCCACCGTATTTCGAGAATGAGATTTTACTTCTTGATAGCAAACCCCGATTAAGAAGCATTGCAAATTTGACAATTTCATTCTGGATGATCTTTGAATAAACAAATGGAAGACAAAACTTTGACAGTGTTCTGTCAAAGCATTTGATGTCAGCAAGTGGACAGGTGGGATTATCGTGAGTCGCATTAGCGACGCCCGGCTCTATTTCGCATCGCAAACCTTGGCGTCGGGCCAAGGCCATGTATCACTCCGCATTGGAATTCGTTGTTCCTCGACTCGTTACTGGGATGGTTTCACATTTTTTCGAGCTTTTTTCCTTTTTCTTTTACTTTCTCGCTCCGTACTTTGCCGTACCGCGTTTAAACTGTAAACGCTGCTCCCCGATAGGATCATGCCGAAATTTTACGCCATCACTGTAGTAGTGTAGTAGGCATTATATAACGACTACGTTCACATCACGCGATCATCATCGAATTGTCACTCGGCGTGATTAGGTGAATCGAGTGCACTTTCGATCTCACTCTTGTCACCGAAATTCAAAACTATGCTTCAAAGAGTTTCTTTCAATTCCCAAAACGCCGAAACCAATTTCTCTCGATATCAATACATAAGCATGTGAAGAAATAATCATGAATTCTATGCATCAAGAGGGACAGGATATCTATTAAATTTTTTTAATGAAATTCCCGGAAAGAAAGATAAGAAGATAGATAAGAAAATAGTTACATACGAATAAATGAAACATTTAATTCATTCATGAAAAAAATGCTCGAATTTGGAATATGCCTATTTCGAATATGAATGATACATTTTATGAATGTAGTGAAAAATAAGAATGACACAGGATCATAAAAAAGGGAGGTTGGATTTCATTGATAAATTCAGAGGGTTTGTGGCACCCTCGGTTAGCAGCATGGTATAATAATGGGAGACATGGCCTTCCCCAATATTGTGAGTGCTACCGTCATTCATCCCCTTCTCGGTTGAGGGTCGTGAACCCCCCCCCCCTTCTCTTTTAGAGCCCTACAGCAGACAACCCTAACCTACCCCACAACTGAATGATGTAGGGTGGCACAAGGGGTGCGTTGGTGGATGAACAAAACGAGGACTTCACCCTTCGTGCCAGAGACACACTTTTGCTCGACTAACCCTACTCCTCTTTCCCACCCCATTCTGTTTCTGGGCTAACACTGTATTTCGTTTTTTTTTCTCTGTTCCACATTAACCCGTAAGTACGTAGCACTCCTATTGAAAAATATGTTGCTCTCGGCATTTTCTCGCCGTATTCATTTTACACTGGAAAGTCCTAAATTAAGCCCTTTTGAGTCTGTGAAAAGTCCTTTTCAGACTACACTTTGTACGCACGACATTGTGCGACGTAATGGAATAAATAATGGATGGAATTTTAAATTATTCTCATTTATGAATGTAAAGTTTTAATGTAATAAGATTTTCGAAACCTTTATCCCTTAAATTCGTCATATTCATAAAGAGATTTCGTAATTCAATTTTATACTCTATTGTTTAATTACTGTTTACATTATTAACCAGCCAAAGCCTAAAAAATCTCTAGTAGATATTGTAACTTTTTACTACTCTATAGTAAACAACTTTACAATATTTGAATTAGTAAGAAATTTCTATCAATTAATGTGGATTTAATTAGCTCAAATTCAGAGTTCGGTTGCTATTTTATGAACTCGAACACTAACTGGTTCGTCAATTAATTACCGCGTGTACAAATCATTAGAGATATTTGCTTTGTATATTTCACCTTGTTGGATAATTAGATACCTACTGATAAAATTGATGCGATATGTCAATAATTGCGGGTGGAAATATTACCAAAGTGGTAAAAGCTAATTATATCGACGTTCAAATACAGCAACATTTATTTTGAATTCGATTAAAGTCTTCCGATTATAAATATCTTATCAACTTTCTCATTTGCACCATCAATGTCTGTAGGTTTTTTTACCTACTAATTCAAACTTAGAGAGCAACATGTGAGGTCTACTCTTGCGGTAGCTAATATATTACCCCTGAATATCCTGTAATAAATTTCAATTGAAAATGTCTATGAAAAGATCTTTTGAATATAATTCCTGACGAGTAGATGTAAAATCAGCATGACGTCAGAATGCTAACTAGAAACGAGCTCCTCGTGAATGTTACGTTAGGACAAACCAAGAATGTTGGTAGTTAACAACTTGGAATAGAATTCGCTTGATTTCAATCCTGTCTGATCCTGGTTCCTGAGGTCACGACAGCACTTTAACCCTTTCCAAGTCGTCCAACTCGATGCGACCGTCTTGACCCGTCCTATCTGCACTCTGGCGTACCCTACTCTCCTAGTGCAGTATGACGTAATTTCAACACTAAGAAAGCTTTCCTAGAGACTACAAGTACCGTCGTCTATTTGTACGTGGTGTTCATGGCACCCACACCTACACTCACACAGACGCCCGAGTTTCGCACACACGAATTCAGATAGAATCACGGATGAGAACATCGTTCGGTCCGTCAATATACTTTGCAGAGAAGATGTTCCACCAAGTTGGTTTCTGGCTCCTGGCTCTTGTGACTTGGTCTCATATCCTTTGGACCTCTGGGCAATGAACCTAAGCTCTTCCATCCAGTAACACCAGGAGCAACACCAAAGAGGACAGATATATTGATACTCCTATGCGGCTATGCGCGCAGAAATTCGAGACGGCTGCTAATTATTATCTGTCATATAACTTGTAATCATGCTTCTCTTTGATATATGTAGCTATGAGTACTGAGTACTCTTAATCTATTCGAAAATTTAGTGAAATATCCTGGCAATAG
Organism: Synergus japonicus; assembly: GCA_900474275.1. NCBI lineage: Eukaryota > Metazoa > Arthropoda > Insecta > Hymenoptera > Cynipidae > Synergus > Synergus japonicus. Next base: position 48,027 of record UCOH01012088.1, read on the forward strand.
TTTCTCATAGAACGTTTGAATCCATCTGAATTTTCACTTGTTACAAAGTTTGTATAATTTGAAACAATAACTATAGGATGATGTTTTTAAAATAGCTTTTTTCGATTTCAATAGAGTTCAAAGATTTTTAAGAGATTTCAAGCTTAAAATCTTACGAAATCTTTTAAAAATCCTAGAAAAAAATAATCGCATGCGTGATAGTTCACTAGTATCATAAAAAATCATGAGTATAAATTAATATCTCTCTGCACAATTTTGTTTCGACAGACTTCTCTTCACATGTAACGCAATTGTGTCTGCACTTACCTATATTAGCAAACATTACTTTAAACGTTTGATTGCAAAATCGATTATGCATTGAAACGTCTTAATTCGAAAAGTAAGAGTGATTCCTGCGAAGAGTGGTATAAAACGAGAAAAGTGTTCAAGGACCAGTAAGACGAGAAAAGTGTTCCAAGGACTAGTAAAACGAGGGACAAATAACGAAAACGTTTAAGATCGAGTCGATTGAAACGTTTAGGATTGCCTAATGGAGAGGCTCATTTATCTTGTGGAAGCAGGAGGCTCGAGGATGCGACATCTGCACGTGTCGAGCGCGGTTTAAGTTATCTCTCGAACGACACTTGTACAGATACAACGGTATTCGTGAGATCGTGACTAGAAGTGAGGAAGAAGATGTAAAGCTATATCCAACTCTCAAAGGCAAGAGATTAAGCAGTATCAGTATTGACATGAGCTTCTGTAAAAAAAAAAAACCATTTACTCACCACCAACTGGCTAGGAAATCTCTCCCCATGAGAAACACGGTGAAATAATCCTCAGGAAGGTGATGAACGATCATCTGTAAATAAAATAAATTGAATAATGAAATAAATTGAATTTGAATTATTTCTGTTGAGAAATATACCTTGTAATTTGTAAATTAATATGTAGATATCATTAATTAAGTATATATGCATCAAAAGTCACATAAAGTGATTATATTTGAAATTACAGTCTGTAACGTTATTTGGAGAAACTAATAGCCAAAATTGATTTTCCATACTGGCTAACCAAAACGAAATACCGAGGAACGTTTATCTGCGACTCGAAATCCATTTCAGTTATTAGTTTTTGAATAACACTGCAGACTGAAATTGCAATTACGGACTTTATGTGACCCTTCTGGTGCCTAGGATTATTATTAATTAAGGTTTCACTAATTCAAGTTAACTTTCCAAGTTGAAAGAACACAGAAATTTTTCAGAAGCACATTTTTTCAGAAAATCCACATTCATAATTAAAGTCCAGACCACGATATTCAAAAACAGCTTTCTGTAATAATAAAGGGTCCTGAATGAGTGACAGATCAATCGCTATTTGAAATACATGAAAAGCTATGGGGTGGCCGCGACTCGAACTCGTCAATTTAATATCGAACGTGTATGGCACCCAATCGAAACTTTCCTAGGGGTAGGTCGCCACCCACTTTCCACTTCACCTCGATAATGTTCGTGGTAGTTCTCCGGTACTCCACACCGCCTCAAGAAAGTTTCGTGCTGTTCTGCATAAACATTGCGGGAAAAGTGAAAGTGGCGACGACGTTCACCGGTGCAAACTTTCAGCAGCGAAAGGACCGCGTTTTGCGTCGTGTCGATGGTGTTTATAAACCTTAATTTTACAAACCCTTACTTTTATAAACCCTTTCTTTTAAAATCCCTATTATAAATTTATAAAATCTTACATTTATAAGTCCTTACATTTATAAGTCCTTACTTTTATAAACCCTTCCTCTCTGGTTTGTACCTTACTTAACATATCGATTTCTGTAAGAGTCAGTTATAAATTCCATTAAACACGCCTTACGGACATATGAACTCACAATTAACGTGTTTGTCCTGTATTAGAATAGTTAGTGAGTATTGATTCGAGAGCCAGTTTGTAAAGGCGTTAATGCGGAAAGGAAGCTCGATAAGATCGTTTGTTCCGTTAGCAGAGAGACAAACGTCGTAAGGGTCTTTGAGAGTAGAACGAAAGTGGATCTCCGTGTCTAGTCCGGTGTGGGTAACCGCGAAGTTATTACCTCGGGCCGCTAAAGCCCGGTACGTTTTTCTTGGCGGTTTCGTCTTCCTAATCTGGGTCTGGATCCAGTTCGGAGAGAGTCAGGGAGAAGGAAGGACATGCACCATCACCATCAGCATCGATACTCGAGCGACCGCACCAGTACCACCAGCGGGAGGATCACTTGGTAGTTCACCTAGAGGTAGTTGGGCTGGCTGCAGTTTTTCCAGAGTGAGAAATAGGGTCTTGGGGTGTGTAAACCCGGTTACTTATGGAGGCCATTCGAGTCTGCGGGCTCACCGGCCTCCGGCTGAGGGGTTTTAAGGACTTAGCTCGACATTAGCGTCCCCGAGGGTGAGAGAAGGGAAGGAGAGAAGAGAAGAGAAGAGAAGAGAAGTGAAGAGAAGAGAAGAGAAGGAAGAGAAGAGAAGAGAGCAGTGGTATGCGAGAGATCGAGCTGCACCGGGCATTGGATAGGGTTGTGAGGGTTGAGAGGCCGTAAGGGTGGAAATGGGGTGGCTAGAGGTGGTAGTAGAGGCGAGAGGGTGGGATGGATGTGCGGCGATTTGGTTTCCAATCATGGGACGACGGGACGCGCCTCTATCGAGCGAGCAGAGGCCCGGCCATTCTACCCCATCTCATCCCCTTTTGCTTGGAGCCATGTCGGTGGTACTAGTGGTACTGGTGGTACTGGTGCAAACCAACCCAACCCAACGTTTCTCTCTCACGCCCTCTCTTACTCCTCACGAAAGTCTCCCTCTCTCTCTATATATATATATAGCGCTCTCTCTCTCTCTCTTTCTCTCTCTTTCTCCCTTCGCTTAGGTATCTTCTCTTATGCTCACCTCTCTTTCTCTGTCTCTCCTTCGTCTGTACCACCACGTCTCAACCAACCGCCTCCACCACCCACTCTGAACGTCCTCATCCTCATCCTCCTCCGACCACCCCAAACCAACCCGCTGCAACCTCCTCAACCGATGCACACATACTTCTACCTCCTCGATGTCGTCCGCACTTTCCCCAGCAGTCCCCAACCTAGGCCAATCTCGTGGTACTGCTTGTCTTTATCCATTATTGTGAAGGTTGCTTTTCTAGTTTATGAGAAATATATCAAATTATTCACTGGAACTTCCTATTTTTCTTATACATTGTGTTCTGCAGAAAAATATTAAGTTAAAGGGATTGAAAAGTATGAGAAAGTTTTGGGAATTTTGCTATTGGTTAGTAGATTTTGGATAAAATAATAATTTACTTTGTAATGGGCGGGCAAAAGCATTCGTTTCTTTATTTGATCATCAAAGAGAATCAAAGTCAGAATCCATTACTGACGAATAAGTGTTTTAATTACAAAATCTCCTCCTCTCCTCAGTGTCTTTGAAACCAAGAGATCCTTATGTATATTGAACAAGATGCACTGGAGATGCTGAGCCAAAAAGGGATGCATAGTGTATATTCATGCAAGCACATTGTACGTTATATCCTAACTGTGTTTGCCTAGGGTCATAATACAATTAAAATGGTTGGTGAGAAGATTACTGAACTCAAAGCAAACGATACTATAACGAGAACCTCAACGACGAAAACGACGAAAGAGAGTTAGTTAGTCTTTAAACGCTGTGATTTACCACCCAACTGTGTCAGCGGGAATGTTAATCTTGGGAAGAGGTGAGCAAGAGTGAGATGTAACGGACGAGATTATGCAGGGAGAAAAAGACATCGCGGGACATTACAAGAAACGCGAAGGAACCTTGGCCTTTCAAAAAAGATTGCATAACCAAGCGGCAAAAGTCTCTTCGAATATCAGTTTGACCTAGAACCACCAAGACGGAAGGAGTGGGTGCATATGTATTTTGCTCGTTCCTCTGAAAGAAACTTTTCTGTCTTACTTTCCTATCGTTCTTTCTTCTCTACTTCCTCGTTCATTCTCATTCATCCTCGTCCTTCATTGGTGTTTTCCCTCTCGTATAAAAATTCGCAAAGTTTCTGGTTTAATAAAACGACGATTAGAGAGCAGGTTTTGCTGCATAAATCGAAGTATTTTTCTTTGTGATTACCAAAAGAATTTGTATTCATCACTAAAGTTTGACAACCAACTTTAGCTTTGGAAGTTTTCTCTTAAGCATTCGTAAAGTTTTTTTTAGTGGGGTAAAAATAAATAGAAAGGAAATGTTTAGATAAACAATATCTTTTTTCATGTACTAGATTTTTTGCTTTTTTATGATTCGATGAAATATGACAACTTTTAAAATAGTAGCACAACATCTCAAGGTGGGAAGAAATAAACTCGTTTATTCATAAGTTAGAATATTATTTCTCCCTATCTTTTCCACATTTAACCCTTCCCGGTCGTATTAAGTTTATAAATAATACATTCTGGTAGACGTATACGACCGCAAAGGATTAATAAAAAAGAATACAGACCTTATTAACGTTTTAGTATTTCGGAAGTTGATTTTCAATTCACATTCAATAAATTAAAGAGATATAAAACTGTTTTTTAATGTGAAATGTTTGCAGACATTAATTTTCAATAATTTTAATATTAAATAATGAATTTTTCATTGAAATTGAACTCGTGGCTTCATGAATATTAAAAGCATAGTAAAAGAAAATAGTTTTCATTAAGTTTTCTGAAAGATAATTCTGAGAAATAAAATATTGGCTGACTAAATATATCACTTTCTACTTAAGATATTTTTGGTACAGAAAAGGAATACTAAAGGTTTTTTCAGATCAATTTTAAAGAGACTGCAAAAGATTTCAAGTTATTTTGAGAGCTCTTTCAGGATATCCAGGATTTTTTTTGAAATTAGAATTTCCAAAAATATTGAAGAATCTTATGAGATTTCGTATTATTTTCAGGAATTTGAGAAACTTTAAGATATTTGAAGGGACTTTAAGAGCTTTCAAGGGATTTTCGAGATTTCAAGACATTTCAAGGAATTTTAACGAACTCCATGAAATTTTGAAACATTTCAAATAAAATTTCAAAAACTTAAAAATATTTTATTTTAAACTCTTTTGAAAATCCTTTGAAGATGATTATAATCTCCTAAAAACCCTTAAAATTCTGTCAAGTTCCTTAAAATCTGTTAAAATCAAATGAAATTCCTTAAAATATCTTGGAATTCCTTTCTTACTTAAAATACAAAAATTACAAAAATTCCTTCAATTGAACGTTCAGACCCTTTCAATAACACAGCTATACAAACGTTATCAAAAGACATAAATAAACATTAAAAAATGACGTAATATCCCTCATCTTTTCATCAATCGTATTACAAAGTTACTCTAGTCTACAGATTTTATTCTTCCCTGTACTCTCTGATCTCTTGCAACCCAACTCCCACAATCGTAAAGTGCGTAGAGTTGAGCACCCGTTTGATGCCCTACATAGTGGAGACTCCGAGGAGGCCTTGGTGGGTGGCAGTTGAGGGTTGAGGGTTGGATGGCAGGGACGAAAGTGGTGTCAGAGAAGGAGGTAAAGAAGGAGAAGACCGAGAGAGAAAGGAGAAAGAGAGTGGGCGCAGAGCGTTGGGTGGTAGTTGGGGGGGTTGGGGAGTGGATAGTACCAGGAAGGGTGGGGGGAGGGCTCTTTGGGGCTCTGAAAATGCAGCGTAATTTGTCTTTGTCTGGCGGGGCGAGCGCGCGGTAACGTCGGGTGGCACAGGGGGGTGGCGGTTCAGGGTGGTTGAGTAGATGGGGTGGTTCCACCTCAGCCACCCATCGACTGGTTGGGTGGCTAAAAGGGGTCTGAAGGGGAGAGATTCCGTGCTTGACCCGCCTGGGATCGATGCGTTCGTCTGCCAGAACACCGAGCCGAGACGCCCGCGTCCTTCCTACCTTCTCTTCTCTTCATCTCTTTCACTCTTCTCTTTTCCTCCTCTCTTTCTCTCTTCTCTCCATCTCTCTCTCTCTCTCTCTTTCTCTCTTTCTCCCTCTTCTCTCTTCTATATTCCCACCACTTCTCTCTGTCGTCGCTCACTCTGTGTCACGCTCTGAGCCTTTATCCTTCCTAGTTGCTGCCAGACGCTGCCAGTACCCTTGTCCTTCTCTCCTCTCGAGCTAGAGAGAGAAAGAAAAAGAGAGAGAGAGAGAGAGAGAGAGAGAGAGAGAGAGATAGTTCCCTCTCTCTCTATCTGATTCTTTCTCACTCGGCTTCTTTCTCTCTCCTTCGCCCTTGGTCGCTCCCTCGTCGTCTCTCTCACCCTCTAGCCTGCATCTAGCGTCTTCCCCTTTCTGCTTTCTCTCTCCCAACTTCGAACCGTTGGCCGTCGGCGCAACGCACACGCCGTTAAACCGCACTGCAACGCGTGCAAGCCACCCACCCACCACCCACAAAACCACCCTCCGGTCACCCCCTCCTCACGCGCCTTCGACTCTCTTCCACCCAACCGCCCAACCTCTTTCCCACCGTCGTCTCTCACGCAAACCCCAGGACCTACGAACCTAGGAACCGCACCCCGAATATCGAGCCGCCACGTCGCCAAAATGCTTTTCGCCACGAGGCAAGGATATAGATCGGATATATTCACTATGACGAGGATAAAAGCGTTCTAGGGCATTAGCTAAATTATCGTCCTAGATGCTGCACTTCAAGCCAGGGAAAACACGTTACGTGAATGGGAGAACAAGGTCAATCTGCGAGCTTGTATACTTGAGTACTTTTAAAGTGCGATTAGAGCCTGGAGGCAGGAAGAGCCCTTTTAAAAACATTTTTTATTGGAATAATCGTTAATGGAATTGTGTCTTGGGACTTTTTTTTTATTTATTAATTTCTATTTATTAATCACGGAGAAAATGGATATTCTAGACATTTAGAATGAATATATTTGTAATTCAATTTTTTGACTATCTATTAAGTTTGAGTATCCATTTTTCTCCGTAATCTGATTTATTACTGATCTGGATTATTATACGTAAAATCCGTATAAAGATATCTTGTGATGGTGCTTCGAGTACTATCCACTCAATTTAACCATTTGTACATCTGAGCAAAATCGTTAATTAAAAAACCGTCTATCCGAACGCCGGATATCATAGAAGTACGATATGTCGACACACTATTGCATATTTCAATGTCCAGGGATCCTGTCGAGTCGTATTATCTTACGATAATTGTATTTCGGTGAGATAAAAATGGACTAGAATTGTAGAGAGCGTATATGAGACGAGACGTTTATAATCCGCAACCGAATACGTTTATTACGAACATAGACAATTTTATTAATACAGGATATGATCGATCAATTTTTTGTTGAGAGCAAAGATATTTCAGAAATTCATAATTCGTTTCAACATATCATTCATCTAATATATCACTTCCCTGTTTTCTGTCATATTATGGTTGAATAAGGAATTTTGATTGAATTCATTATTTAAATGACGGGACGATGCTATTCAGTAATATCAATTTATATAGTTACTTATAACAGAAATATCGTCATTTTCAACAATTTAGAGTTCAGAGTTCAAATGGATAAAAGTCGGCCTTTAAATTTATAATACGAGATCCTGTGAAAGTTTTTAAGAGGAAAGAACAAGATTCGCATTCGCAATTCTAAAGAAGTCCAGTGTTACTTTGTCCGATGGGAACGCAGTGCGTGGGTGGTCTTTTAAATATGCATGTCGTACTTCGGATGTAAAATTCTCAATTTCAAGATTGCCTTTTGCCCATTCGTAAGAATACGGCGCATTCTTAGTGATGGCGGCATTCTCTCATAGATCGAAAAGTTTACGACGATCGCGAATGTGCGTAATGACTGCATTTTATCCAAAGGATTTTGTGATATTATAAGATATTGTAAATTACTGATAAAAATGGATTGTACCGTTTACGATCTTGGAAGGTGACTATGGGCCATCGATCTATATATTAAACCGTACAGTCTGGATGTTAAACCGTATAAATAGATTTTGAGTTTTATAATCCAGCAGGATTTTAAAAATTAACATCCAGATTAATCGGTTTAACATCCAAATTATACGATTTAACATTCAGATTGTACGGTTTAATATCTAGAACGCCTTCCAATAGTTAATCTTTCAAGATCATAAACGGTACAATTAATTTTTCTCAGTGAAAAGGGTGTTGATGAAAGGATTTGCTTTTCGGTGCCTGGATTTTAGTGTGAAGTGAAAGCTGACTTGGTACTGTTTGATTCACTTAAGTTAGTAGTATAACACATTATATCTGGATGTAAATGTATAGTAAAGCACCTTTATGGCTATTCTCTACAAGTTCGCTTTTATCCAGGCGATAAAATTTACAACGTCTGGCAGCAGACTAGCAGCATCCCCTGCCTCAACTTCGCTGTCCCATCTATGTCTAGCATCTCAATTCTAACTTCATATACATTCACGCGTGCGCCGCGCCGTATCATGTAGCGGCTTTATTCGGATATCTCGAGTTTGTTTTATGACCGAGTCTTCGCGTACATACTTATTTTCTCATAAACAGTGCGATGAAGTTGGAGAGAATGGAAGGAAAAGCATTTCAACCTTTGCTGCCAATGAAGCCTATTCCACTTAAATCTCTCAAGCCTCGCGGTGACATGTAAACTGTTTTTATTATAGCAATCATATTCATTATGCGATTTGCAAATCCCCTCGTTTTCCTAACACTTATTTCACACTGAAAACTCTATTCGATCTCATGTCTATATGAAAACCCATTACAGAAGGCGTACATACGAATGGTCAATAATTTCATAAACAGTGTACTACTTGACGCAAATTACCTTTATTTTCCATGTAAACATGCATATATTTCAGATAAGGAAATGTAATAATAGCAATTGTATTCAAGGAGTTTTATGATTTCATGACTTTCTGTTTATTGAAAGATTACTCTCATAATTTAATTTGGTTAAAGTTTCAGACGTCTAGTTTAACGATTTTTTAAGATTTATTGGAATAAAAATATCAATAAGAATTTTAATCCGGCAAAATTGATTAACTGTTTAAATGGGTGGAAATGGACCTACAAATTTGACGATTTATTAAGTTTCCAGGGAAATGAAATCTATATTAACAATTTGCTATACTCGCATACCTAGTTCTAAGTTGCTCCAAGTCACTTCATCCTACAGTTTATCTAACATGAACTACACAATGAGCAAGTCGACTGACTTCTAACAAGGTAAACGAGCCAGCTGTATAGAATAGCTGAGAAATTCAGTGGTTGACCTACAGGCTACACATCAGATCGAATCTAAATAAAATTTTCATTTTCTAAATATACCTACATATAAAGTTGGTATTTAATTGAATAACATTTCCTTTACTTAATTAAAATTAATATAAATTATTGAAACAAGAATGCGAGATGTTTGAAATCACTTTTTTTTTTAGAAAGGATCATAAGATTCATAAGCATACAAAGAGATTGTTTTTCAAATATGAATTTCGAATCTTCTTGAGTATAAATAGCTCAGCTTCAAAGCTGTTAAACTATAGAAAGGTTTCAAGTAAAATCTTTGAACTTTGAAAGTTGTCGAATCCATAAAACATGAACTTGGTACTTTAGAGTTGTTAAGCTGTAACTTTCAACATATCTGAATTTATCAAAAACACGTCAAACTTAGAGGAATGCGAGTTTAAATGCTTACAACGGTATATGTGGGACTATTATTGGACAATTTATGTTCCTTCAGAATTACCATGTCCAAAATTGATTTGAAAATAATGACCTACTTAGAAAGACGATCCTGACAATCATCTTATTACAATGTCTGTAAGAAGGAAAGTTGACACCCCCCTCGAGTTAAACTACTTGACAAGAAATAAAGAAGAACGTACAGTGTATTTTTAGACTGATTCATGATCTTATAAAAAGAGAGGGAGAGAAAGAGAGAGAGAGAGATGATTAAATACGTGGATAGTATAAAAAGAAAATAAAGAAAGACAAGTCAGGCGTTATTGGATACATCTCTTCGCGAGCTCCCAAGCAAAACGCACTGGTAGCAGAAAGTGGCTGACCAGTTCCAGGAAGTACGAGCAGTTCCGGCTACGCACAGTGGAGACGTGGCTCAGGTTGGCCCACTGAGACAATCTTCATGTTCTCCATGTTTTCGCAGCTTTAAGCAAATATTCTTTTCACTGTATACTCTTCTCAAAGAATCTGTACAATCCCAGCTAACAAACATGCTAATTAATATGTTTTGATACTCAAGATCAAGAAAATCCTCTTATATCATAAAAATCTCTTGTAATCCCTTTAAATTCCTAGAAACCTCTTAAAATGTTTAAAAGGATAGAAAATTTCGTGAAATCTTTAATTCGAATTGATTCGGAATGAATTTCAATCCGAAGCTTGCCGAAGTTGGGGTGGTTTATATTTTACAATTTAGCGTTACCTTTGCAGCATGTTGGCCGATATCAAAGTTCGTACTTTGGAAGCAAGATCACTAAAAACAGTAATCGATTTCCAGACAAATAGGGGATTTTCGATGGCAGCAGCTTCCTCGTCGGTACCGGATCACCAAAGGAAAGAATCTCCGTATTTCCGAGGAACGCGTTTCAAATTACCGGTGGATTGCGTTGCATTCTGTCCGTCGCGCTTGGCTAGCAGCGAGCAAATCTAATTCCTTCGGACTCGACTCCGATCTCGCAACGCGTGTTTTTTTTTTTTTTTTTTTTTCTTTCTTTCACTCCATTTCTCCCTTTACCCTTCGATCTTTTTTCCGCCCTCTTCGTCTATCGAACATCCCGAGGGAGAAGAACCGTTTCAGCGATCGACGAACCAGGGCGCGCCTTTTAACATGGTTTTTTTTCCTCTCGGGAAATTTGCACTGGCTCCAGTTGCCAATCGATGATTCTTGGCAACTGCAACTTTTTTAGCTGCAGTATTCTTTTTTCCAAAATGTCTAGCACTTTTTCAGTTTTTCCTTTTCTCTATTTCGTTCTAACCGCACTCAGTTTCGTTCAAAAGAAATCCAGTCCGCAATTTGTTTCGACGGCAAATTCTGCTGTTCTTTAGATTAAGAACAATGATTGAAAATTGACATCCATAGCAATTATATACAAAAAGTATACATAATACAGCGAGAATTTTAAAAACTCTTTAATGTCTCGCATTGAGGAGGTTTTTTTATGAGGATTTCTTCAATTATTTATAAATATGACATCAAAGTCGGGACATAATGAGCCAATGGTCTATTATTGAGAATTTCCTTCGAGAACAAGCTTTGCGGAAACACAATTGCAACGTTGTAATTTCAGGCATCTTCCCTTCTTACGCCACGGTTCGATTTTAATGCAGCGCTTAGCATAGCATAGCTTCGCACAAAAATATCGACCGACGTTTTTACGAGCTCATAAATTCTGATTTGGCATTAAAATTCAACCTAAGCATAGTCGAAACTAAGTACTGTGGCTAGAATCTCTTCATTCTCTGAAAATAATCAATCTTTTCAGAATCGTTGTCTTTGTTCCACTGTTGAACTGACATTAAAATGAAAGTGTGCAGAAATTTCCCACAATAATACTATACTATAATATAATAATCGTAAAGTGTTCGTATCCTTACACCACGTTACACGTTGTTTCGTAGTGATGCTTTTGTTTTAATCATTTCGGAATTTGTACCCGAAACAAACAATTATTTCATTCTGATTTTTCCGAGAATAGCAATCTTTCAAAATGTATATGACAAGTCGATAAAATGTAAAAGTGTGAACCACCTTGACCATCTTGACCTTAAGAATATGTAATGGAATATGTAGATTCATAAAAAAAAACTATTAACTCGTGATATAAATCTACGATGACAGCAACATTGCATTTGGTGAATTACAAAGTGATTTATACAAATGATCACTGATTAATTCGAGTGTAATTGTCTATCTACGGGCAGTGTAATTACGCGAATAAGGCAGAGTCATTATCGGACGTAGAAGGTGCCGGATATAAGGGTACTTGCGTGGAATTGCGTACTGATGCGTGATGCGTATAACGCCAACAATCCGATCGTGCGGATCCTGGTTCAGCTGACTTCTCTCAGTGGCAACGAACTCCTTTCGTCCTTTCTATCCTTGACAGGATAGGCTGCTTTCAGACCTCCCTCTTTCAATCTCCTCGACTTAACTCTCCTGTCTTTGCAATCTTTCCGATTCTCGCAGACTAAAGAGCCTTATTACAACTATATAGCGCCTAACCGATTTGCGAACCAGATGGGATGTTCGACTTGTCGGAAGAATAGGTACCACGTTACTCACAATCAGTGTCACGACCAAACGGACGAATGTTTTTACTCCTGTAATTTACGATAATTACTGATCTCGCCAGGAATTCGCAGGTAGAGATCGTCTCGTAAAGTCGATAGCGAATGGTTCCAATGGGCGTGTCACTAAAAGACGATAAATGTTGCTCGCTTAACCTTCATGCGTAACCCACTACAAATTTCTTCACAATATCCAAACAGACCCTGCCTTTAACGCCTCAGATTTCTTACAGCAAATTCTCAATTCGTCTAATTGCTTCATCCACTGAAAATAGCTCATTTCATGATGATTCATAGCTTACTTCATGTTAGACTGATTGGGTTATTTTACATGCAATTGTCTTGGCTTTTGAGTTACAGTAATTGTAACGGACAAGAATCCTACATAAGAATATACCTATAGATAACAGTAAATTGATAGTCAATTTTATTTTTAGAGGAATGTGGCCTGATCCCTTATTTCACATAGTCTGCAGATGTCTTTCCGGGAAGAGGTTCAGGACGTGCGAGCTGGTCGTTAAAAAGAAATGGAAATCACGACTAAGCATTGGTTGAGCGGGTGTATGTACTTATTGGCGTTCCTGTTACGTTTACAGCGTTTACTATATACACAGTACATATAGGCTGTTATAATACGGTATTGTTCGAAGCGTGCAAATGTAACTGCTGCCCCTATTTCCCAGTGCTGTAATATCCGACAGATTGAATGTCGCTTCCTGTACTTACCTATACGCAATGTAATATCCACGCGCTGATACGCCCACATGATCGAAAGGTAAACACGGTGCAAAACCTGAATCATCGCCCCCAGGCCAAGTTCATTCCAACCAGACTCAGGAACAACTCGCGAGACTTACCCGCCTCCCACATACTCAGTACTCACGAGATCCATTTCCACATCCAAGAAAGTGATGGGCTTGGATTAGAATTAAAAGTTTGTTGTTCCGAAAAGATCTACCTATTATTTTCCATTAAGTTTCCGGAATGAGTGATTTATTTTACTTAAGCAATGAAAAAAGGTGCGTTTCTCAAACTTTAGAATCCTTTGAACCTCTTTAGTAAAAGAAACTTTTTAGAAAACAAAAATAAAACAATCATAAACTGTTTGTTTTTCCCTTTAAATCTTTTTTGTGAAACCATTTCCGAAAACAATGGCTTCGTATATGATTTTAGTATCTGAAATTGACACTTGTCTATTGGCGAACAAAAACAGCATTGGAAAAGGGGGTTGGTGAACGGAGACAGAATCTAATCGAGGGTTGGGCTTAGCCATCGTTCCGTAATATTCTATGGCTCGAAAGCGAAGCGAAAGGGATATGTTGGCAAAAAATGGAAACTATTTGATCGTAAACCGCTTTCTCGTCGCGTACCTGGTTACGATGTTCGCGATGCGAAAAAGGGATCGTCCAGTTGGGCCGAGCGCGCAACAGACCAGCTAGCGACTGTGCACACGCCTAAAAGAGTTTTCGTTAAATTTCATTTCACACTTAATTAACCAACACACATAGACAGATTTATACCGACTGAGAGAACGCTCTAAAAGTGTAGAAGGGCGAGCTTGGATTAGAGGATAAAAATATGCAAAATGATTCCACTCTAAGCCAAACTAAACCACTCTGTGCTGAAATATTTATTTCAATTAATTTCAAAAGAAATGTGAGAGCTGTAAAAGAAATATTAAAATAAATATTTCAAAGAGAAGAGAACAGAGAAAAGTTCAAAATTAATATACTAACGCAGTTAAAATTTTTCCGTCCGTTTAATGATGATTAAGTTTAATTGAATAATAACTACACGCTTTTTTCGCTTTACGATTTTCCAGACACTTTCTTAACGACCTATAACGCGTAAAAGAAATGAACACTACAATTTTTTGACTCGAAATTATGTATTGAAAATAGCTTGTGGAATTACTCAACTGTACATTCACTAGTTAAAGAATCGTCTAATTAAATTGTCATATAATATTGACTTTTAGAAATTTCGTAATTTTTTCATACGAGTGTTTTGGAATGATAGGACGTTAAAGGCGTGATTTCGCTTCGGCTATTTTCACACAAATTATGTAGGCAAGGAACACAAATCACTCGTAAGCAACTGATGAATACATATGATTTTGACTTTTAAACTTTGACTTTGTGAATTTCCCTACATTTACTTTTAGTAAAAAAACTATACCCTGATAAATATTCTGATAAATAACTAGATTGCAAAATTTCCAAGCTGAATTTTTTCTGATCTATTCGATGCACCCTAATCATCTTCTCGTCGGAGGGTAAAAGGCTCCCATCGCGCCTCTCTTAATAATCTGCCTCGGCATCAGGAGATTGAATCAAGCGTGGATATTATCGAATCGCTCGTCGCATGCTTCTGTGCGCGGAACTATGATCGTTATTTTTGTGGTACGTTTTTTTTCTACTCCCGCATCGCTATACTTCAAGCGAAAAAAATCACGCAGCTTCCTTTATTGAAAAAAAATGCATGCAACCGGCGTGCAATTTATCTTCTATTCATAAAAAAATCACAATACACGAGAAAAACGAATAAAATCATTAAAATTATTTAAACCATTCATGGATTCTAATTTCACAATTGGGGAAAGAATTCCGCGTTTGTAAATACTTTGTTTTTAAATATTTCTAGAATAGTTACACCAACATTTACGAGAATCTCCAAAGATGGCAGAAAAGTATAAAACATAAGCTGAAGGACTTTAATAGTCGTCAAGTAATTTAAAACAAATTATCGCGTTAATGTAATACCTAATACCGACGCAACGAAAATGTTCCATAATTGGAGAAGTGTATCTATACAGCCAGTTACTTCCTCCTACCGACTACCAGCTATTTACGAGCCAATAAAACAAACCAAAGAGTCAAGGGCTTTTTGTTCCTTTTTTCTCCTTTTCTTTTCGTTTCTCTATTTATCCCTTGCGCTTCTGTGCACTCATCTCAGGGGCATATAATTACGTTAAAATCGGTATGTTCGACGACACGTAACCATAAACGTCACCCTTATAATTTTTAACGAGTTTCAATCCCGCCGCACGTGCTGCATTATTATCACTGTATGTACAGCAGCTAGGCTGCCCTTTCATTATTTCAACAGCTTCCATTTCACTTTTTATACTCTTTTTCACGAAGCATGCAACGTATTTGCAAATTTTAGTTTTCGTTTTCGTTTCTTAATTTTACTCATCGAGAAACATGCATAGAAAAACAAATTCTCTTGAATCAAGTAAATCAAGATCATTATTACACAAAAAAACATGATCTGAAAGTGTTTGAAGTTTAAGTCAGTTTTTAGTCCTCTTTTAAATTTTCTTCGTCTTAAAACAGGACTAAAAACTGAATTGAACTTACATTCAGTCTAAAAACTTATTTAAACTGTAAACACATTCAGACCTTGTTTTTTCCGTATATTATATCAAGATTACACAGGATTTTAGGAAATTTCAAGTGTCTTAAAGGATTCCAAAATATTCAGAATGATTTAAAACGATTTCCAAAAATTTCAATGAGTTTCAATCCACAAGAGGGAGGAATTTAGCTGGTAGAGCACGATGGGAATTTTTTAGATGAAATTAAAGTGGAATTCAACAGTCAGTTTACACACTGTTTTTCGAATCAGAATTTATAGACTATAAAATGCAAGAGGAGTTCTCAATGAATCCAAAGTTATGAAATACTTGGACGCTTCTCATTATCCCACGCTTATTTAATCGATTTTAACTCTTGCTCAGCTCATGATTTGAAAATACCTCAACGTGGTTTACGTATGAAAAAGCTAATCGCTGTTCGTAAAAAGGTTTACGAGACTTTAATACCAAAATTAAAAGGCACCCTATATATGCAATATGCATACACATCCACCTTTGCGAATTCACGCTCTTGTAAGTCGAAAGATCGTAGATCTCGTCAGTGTCTAGTTAAGACAACGTCGTAATGATTTACTGGCACAAAACTCGCGCTGTTTAACAATTATCGTAATTATCTTATGCTTGCATTGCCGCAATTGCAAAACATTGTACTTCCAAAAATGGTTCTTAGAACCCAGAATGTTTTTCGAAACGTAGTATTTACAGTCTATAATTTATCTCAAGTTGTTTATTGCTAAATAATTGTTGTGACTGTTTAACCTGACCTATCCTGAGTTGATAACTGTCAAAATTTTTTAATTTGAAATTTTTTAGCATACTCTGAACCTTTTTATCAAAAGGTGTGCAAAAACGAGAAATTAATCATTTCGTGTCGGTTATTCTATATTTGATAAAAGTAGAAAAGTGAAGTCACAGTCAGACAATTATCAATTTCAAGTAGAAACGGTATTTAGCGGTTAAACGCGGCAATTTGAAATTATTTCACTGATTTAGCACACGATTAATAGAATCTTGAAATATGGTTTGATTCCAGATAATAAATTAATTTAGCAGTAGGTACTTCGAGAATAAAAGGGGGATAAAGTGTAGAAGCGAAGCGATAGAATTAATTTCTCTTAAATCTTTAGAGGTGTTCGAGTCGAAAAACGGTAGCAGTGTGCACAGTACCGTATGTCGTTCTCGTGGGATCTAATCTGGTATCATAACAAAGAAATTAATGTTCTCGTCCGCCTTTTATCTGCGATCCTAGGCAGATACAAATTGCTGAGCACTGATCTGAAAGCGCGCCAAGGCAGAGCGCGTAGTATTACCGGCTCGCCTATCGAACTTGGCGATCTTCAAGCTTCGTATCTTTCTTCTTAATTTTCCGCGCATTAGAAAATGGCAGAAACAACACCATGTTTGAATCGCTCGAATTTATATTCATCTCAACTTTCTATATTGAATATACCAAGTACAATATTTACCACACAATGCTTTCTTGATGAAATAATTAATGTACTTATTTCAGAAACAAGTAGCAGAACTGATGCAGGCCCTACTGAATAATTTAAGTCAAATCTACATTTAATACAAGGGGGCCAAAGGACTATAATGCAGGGAAATCGGCGAATTATTATGGAGAGATTTAAGCGACAGCGAGAGTCAGTTAGTCGCTGAAATGAAAATGAGGGAAAGCCAGTACGTCAATAATGGTGGTGAAGATATATGTATAATATGTATCTATATATGAAGATATGAAGGATGAAGATATTTTGTATGAATAAAACTTAGACTGATTGAGACTGGATCATAAATCAAATTCTTCTCCTATATCTTAAAAAAAGTAATGTTACCAATATATATCGAATACATTGTTGTCGAAAACCTGATTGGTTTTTTTTGGAAATTGCGCGAATTTGTGTGAATTGTATTGAATTTGAAAACTATATCTTCAGACTATTTTCGTTGTCAAAAAGATTACATTGACGTTTATTGAAATTTTAGAAATATTAAAGGATTTCACGCAGTTATTATTCTGCACATTAGAGATTATGTGTCTGGAAAGGTACATAGCATATTAAATCTGGGATTCGCAGTACCTGAATTTTGCGTTTCTGTACCATCACGATCTCATAATAAGGAAACGTGGTCCGGGTCGACCTTCAATCAACGTTCCCGCACGTTGATCCTTTCGTGCAATACCTACAGAAGGAAGAAGGAAGTTCACGTACTGTCTTCACATTTTGCACTTAGTTACAACTACACGCCAAATCTGCTTCGTGCACGAAGCGGACTTCTCAGATGAAGTAATTTTATCACCGACTCTTGGACTCTTGTCTTCAAATTACATTTCATAATAGTTTTTGTTTATGTGTTACTATGCACAGAAAATTGATCTAGAAATACTACACGGAGAAATCTAGCTGTAAAATCAATTTTTCCTAGATTGAGTTGCAATTTGAGGACAAACGTGTCATATTTTTTTTTTAATTGAGTATTTTTACTCGTAAGAATTTTCATTATGAGACTTTTCGACATTTGTCCTGAAATTACACCCAGTATTGGAAAAATTGATACAGAAAGAGCAATTTTTTGTAGATTGAAAATTGAGTATTGAATACGCGCTTTACGAGAGTCGAGTGCGTAACAGTGTATAACTTTTTTGCTCGCGATCTCGGGGAAAAAATGGCGAAACGTCGATATTAACGAAATGACATGGCTCGGCTCTGGCAAAGCGTGATCGTTCGACCATTTCGTATCCCTTTTACAAGGTACTAGGCTGTAAACGGTTTAACGGTTCGTTACGAGCTGCGGGTACGATAGAATAAAAGGATGTGCGATGTGCATAGGCCATAGACGTTTCGTTGTCGGGACCCAAGTTCAGTATCGTGTACCATCCGTAATTCCCGGGCAAAGATCGTTTGTTCCCTGGAAAGCAAAAAGTGACGGGTCATTACATAGTACGCGCGTCGAGGTGTTGCCGCGGAATTTTCTCTGCGAAAAGTAATTCACATTGCCGTAGAGTCGTCGGTGGAATTACCGTCTTCCGTCGTATAACCGTTCGATTTTTCATTGAACCGCCGACAAAATGCCTCAGAAAATCGAATCCCAACACTTAGGCCTGTTATTGGTCGGAACCATCTTCTAAGATCTCAGTCAACAATCTCATCCTCATGATGATAATAGCGAAAATAAACGCTTCCTTCAATTCGCACTAAAATAAGATAAATTAAAGATAACGCAGCGCAAGAAAGTAATAGCGTTGTTATTATTTCCATTTCATTTGAGTTAGACGTTAAATATCCTATCTGACAAAAGGGATGTTACCAATATAAAGATAGAAAAGAAATTAAAGTGATAACAATAAATATTTATCATTATTTTGATGTGAAAAATAAATTATGAGATTTTATATTTCACCCTGAATTTGAAAACTTTCTACAAATTAATATAGTAGTATCAGTGACTCAAAGTCGTTTAAATTTCGCAGAAATTATTCAAGCTTCCCTCTCAGGACTCGGAATTCTCTTTTAGGTAGCGTTTACTCAGCATATAAACAAACTGTACTCCGCACGCTTTGGCAATTGAAAACTCACTTGTCTATGATTCAAACTTTGCCCAGTATTGTCGAAATTGTCTCTTTAATTTAAACGGACAGTCTGCTACTGCCACTTGTCGGATGCAGTTAGAGGGTTTTCCTATTCCTATAAACTCAGTATTATAGTTTCTCCAATTTCCTGCGCTTGTCAAGATTTAAAATAAAAAAATAATATTACAGATTAACAAACAAAGTACTGTTTTTACTCTAATATGTAATTTTACTTCGTTTGCGCACCCTCGCGATTTCACAGTTTCTTGGGTTTTAATTAAATAACAGAAAGAACCAGATATTTTTTAAATCTGTGAAGAGGTAGAAACATTTCGTAGATTGGAAATGTAATAATAATATTACAATTACTCCAGAAATGAAATTACAGTTTAATTTCGGTTGAAAACAAACTGTACAGAAAACGAAATATTTGCAAAAATATGGATGAATAATTAAAGAATGTTAATTATGTTTTTTATAAAAGAAAATTCTAGAATCTTTAGTATTTGACATTTCTCCCGAGTAGAAGTCAAAATTTGTCCAACTTTCATTAGGGCTTCAGATAGAAAATCTATCTATTGTTGTAAATATTAAGTCTATCAGAGTATTCTAAGATTCATTCATATTAATAAAGTTAGAGGGTTTTCCTATTTCTATATGTAATATATAACTGTCTATTATAGTTTCTCGAATTTCTTCTCTGAGAAAGACATCGAGGATATTCATGCCAAGGAAAAATTATGACGTTGACACTGACGTAGGCTAGCTTTAGTGGTCAGGAAAATATTCTGCAAGGTGTCCAAAAGAAAAGAATTGGACGCTGATTGTGACACGAAGTGCTGAATCGATTTACATATCCGTCGATTTACACGTCGGGACTAAATACGGCGAAAGCAACACAGTCTGAAGAGTAAAAATTTAAACAGAAATTAAATTTTTTAGATCACTTAACGGATACATGGAGAGGAGAATAGTTGAAGCGGATATCATGCCACAGGTTCAATCAATTACGATGTTGTGCATGTAGCCTGCCTATCCTACCTGTCGTCCTGCGAATCGGTGCAGCTCTATCGGAAATCAATGAAACCCACCAAAAACTGCTTCGTTATTGATACACGGTGGTTTAAATGGCATCAACGACACTCAACGGCACTCAACGTCGTGTGTTAGTGGATGAATATATATATATATATATATATACCAATGCAATGTCCTGCAGTCAGTATATAGGAGAAAATCTCGCATACTGTATAGAAAACATATTGAAAATTTCCCACTGCTTCTTCTATACACAATTTAATATTGAAAATATTTATTTTTAGAGACACAGGTTTTTGCCTTCCAACCAACATCCAACAAAATGTTAATTTCGATCTCAGGGTGGCCACAAAATTCAACTTTTCAATTTCCCTGAAATTTCCCTGACTTTCAGACAAATTTCCTAACAAAAAAGTAATGAAAATCATTAGAAACCGAGAGAATCTCAAAGAATATCTGAAAATTATTTATTATTAATATAATCCTTCGAAATCCTTAGATAGTTTCTAAAATTTCTTAAATAAACTATAAAAGTTATATATATTTAAGAAAAAAATCGAAAAGCATTGAATTTTTAAGCGTAAGCAAAACTGAAGCTGTAAAGTGTTTTTTATCTGTTTTGAGATTGTTATTAAATTTTAAAATATTTTCACAGTGGAAAGGATCCAAAATGAAAGTTTGCTCTTATCGATCGTAGAAAAAGGAGAGCAAAGTTAGTTGGCTACTTCCGGGCATGCGGTAGCGTGTGCACTGTGCACGCTACAACCGCTCGCTGGGTCGTAGGAATTAAGTAAATATCGATATCCAACCCTTCATACAACATATATACCAAGGCAATTTTTATTCCATTTATCGCGGATGCAGAACATGCGATTTTTCCTGAACGCACACGTCAATTAATTTCCTCGCTTTACAAGTTAGATTCGTAATAATAATCGCTTATCGTCCGACACGGTATTTTGACAGTGCACATTATGCTATGTTTATTTCTGATGAAAACAAACGACAACAAACATATATCCATCAGAATCAATAGAAGAAGAAGAAGAAGAAGAAGAAGAAGCTTGATAATTTTCTAAGTATACATAATTAATTATCGGATTAATAACCGTCGAGTTGGAATGCAACAAATTGTAAGTCGAGGAACAATTTTTCATGGAAAAGGTCAATTGCTGCTTACTAATCACGAAGTTGTGCAATATGCAGTGTTCATTCTAAATATTCACCGGATCACTGAACCTGCGTCACAAGGCAAATGGTGACTCGACTTATTTTCTATTTTTTATCCTCCCTCTCTGAAATTTAGTCCCTTCCCTTCCGTTCACTCTATCTTTCTTTTTCTCTGACAATGAGTCTCCCTCGTGCCCCTGGCCACGGGAACCAATGACGTATTTTTCGCTCCTTTTTACCTTTATTTAGCCAGCATTTTTACGTATAAAAACACTTGCAGGAACGAACGAAGCAGCGCAAATTACACGAACAGACTGAAATGCGCGGAGTTCCGTTCTCCACCGCACACGCACTTGAAGTTATAAAACCCCGTGTTAGTTACACAGTTCCATTCACCTCGCTGACTTTAAATACGTATTTTACGCACATTCATATCTCGCGCGATTCTTTTTTATTGAAGTACTTTCCAGTATGATGCCAGAGAATATTGTTTCATATAAAATGCATACAGAGGCTTTACATGCTCAAGTACAAAGTTTTCTTGATTCGAAAACCATTCAAGAAGACAGAAACAATTTTTATTATATCAGGATTCACCACAGCGTATCGCCGTCAAGTTTTTTTCCGATTGAAAATGTGCAATTATCCGCGGATTTTAAATGAAGCTCGTCAGTACTACTCTTGGTCAATAATTAAGAAATATTTTTCAAGTTTCTTTTCTATTGTTTCTAGCATAAATGATTGCAATTTTTAAAATAGCGTAACAAGAAATCTCATAAGTACTGTTGCATAATTTTTAGAAAAACATAAAAGTAAAAAAAAAGTTACAGGATTTTCAAATTTCTGGAAATACCAAGTTTCATAAAATTCTTTAATATCTATTGGTCTGAAGTTTCAGACGTCTCTTGCTATAGTTTGAAAATTAAGTATACTCAAAAGGTGAGAGGGAACCCATATATTTTCGGTAATTCCTTGATATATACATGTCTATTATAAATGGTACGACCATTTTAATAGGCGTTATCGTGTGAACGTCATCGCGATTAACTTGTTCCCGCAGTTAAACGCAGGTGCAAAATATTGCTTTGCGCAAGATGAAAATGCATTGACCCAAGCCGTACTGTTAACTGTGCCCGTTGATTTTAGAGAATCGTGTTTTACACAGCGTGTACATGAATCCGAACTCAGAAGGTAGGTATATATAAAAGTATGCGCAACGCGTAAGTATCGCCTCTTGCAGTATTTCCCACGTCATTAGTATTGCATATATCTGAACTTTCGAGCGCACATAACTACGTGAAAGACTTCTATTAAGATTTTGCTCCCAACTACGTCAAGAAAACTTGTCCGTGTCAAAAAGTCAATATAATCTATTGTGGAAGGTGTAACACTGTAACATAATGCACCTCCTCTGGCAGTCAATAAACTTCAACTTATCTTGTTTCCAATAATATATTATCATCTTGACATTCCGAAAAGGACACATCAAAAATTTCTAGAATAGTATTATATACAATAGGCACTTATAATTTTGAAAATTCTAGATCAGAAACTAAATAGATATAAAAAATGATTTTGCACCTATGGTATTTTGTTGTGGGCTTTGAAATGGGGACTTTTATAGCATTTCAACAACAAGCTAGAAGAATTTAGCTATTCCTTCCTGGCGAGTTTAACTTTGAGTTTATGGAATTTCTAAGTATTGTAGCCATTATTTTTAAGCTATTCTATACGACACTTCGTTCTGATTCTGTCGTGTAAGTTTCTGTAACGACTTCCCGATGACGGTTTAGTACTCTATGTGCAGTACATGGCATGGACAATAACGAGTCACTCGATGTCGCTATGAAAGTGAGATATTTTTCAACTATATCATGGGTGTCTACTAAATTTTGCCCACGAAATTCCCGAATAATTCCCGCACTTTTTCTGCTTGGTTTTTATATCTTTGATCTAATAAATGTAAAAACAATCGTCAGATTAGACGTCTGAAACTTCAACCAATGTAGTTTAGATATGTAACTATTAAAACTTCTGAGTTTTTAACTAAATTCCCAGATAAAAAAATTTAACATTTTCGTAACTCACCACACAGTAGCATTCTTGGTCTCAATGAATAAGATCTGGATTTAAACTTACCTGAAACATAAATAAATAACATTTTGTTAGTTTTATAAATAAATTACATCAATTCGATATGTAAATTATCCCTCTAAATACGAATTTAACCAATATTGTCCGAAGTTTTAAAAGATTTCTAGTGAATCTAGGGAATTTCAAGTGATTTTAAAGGATTTTATCAAATTTAAAGGATGTTAAGAGAATTGAGAGATTTTTCTGGATATTTTCGTTATTTTCTTTTTTTTTTGTATTACGATGGAAGTGTATATTCAAATGTTTTTCAATCTGCCAATAGAACAAACAGACGAAATGACAACTTCTTTTATTCTCATTCCAGGCACGCCACTAAATTTGTTGACAGTTTGACGCGTGAGGTGCGACATTGTCACATCAAAAACAGTGATAAATGAGAATTCAATAAATGAATATAAATACACTTCCTGTTCGTATATCAAAGCAAATTGATATATAGAAATTTCCATTTAACAATCAACTTTTAACACTTAATTAATGACTTTAAATGTCACGTCTCTTTCAAAATAACATATTTTCCCGTTGAATTTCAAATACAAGCACTTCCAAATCTTTTAATATTCTATTGTATAACGTATCGTGCTCTATAAGTTATTTATATGCAAAACTATCGTTCGTGAATAATTTCTTTAATTATTTATAAAGCCGATTGAATTATCGGTGTTCGAAACTTTTAAAAGGATTTATGAATAATTATATTTACGTGTTACCAAGAGAAACGTCTGTGTTATTGATGCCAAAGAGTATAAAACCTGATGTTTTGCGAGATGAGCGCATATACGTTAATTTCACTAAACTCCTCCACAAAACGTTAAATGAAAGTTCATAAAACTTTAATGAAAATTCAGCTACCACTCGTACCTCTCTATACTATTTCGAACGCTTTAAATTAAGTGAATTCAGCTGATTAAAACACCTATTACAGTTTCGCACCGAAATAAAAAAGTAATGGAATCACTTAAAAATTTCCCTGAATCTGAAAAGACTCACCTCAATTTAAACATCTTCCGGTTAAATTTTTTAATATGCTCAACCGCGCAATTTAAATGAACTTTCCAATGTTCATTGGATTAATCTTTTACTTAAAACTATA
Source organism: Synergus japonicus (assembly GCA_900474275.1). Classification (NCBI taxonomy): domain Eukaryota; kingdom Metazoa; phylum Arthropoda; class Insecta; order Hymenoptera; family Cynipidae; genus Synergus; species Synergus japonicus. The sequence goes on from UCOH01012088.1 coordinate 72,694, forward strand.
CTCAGATTATCCGATATGAGTAATGAAAAGCAAGAATCCGATTAACATTTGGCATATCGATTGGCACATAAATTTCAGTGAAACATGCAAATTTTAATTATGATTTTTAGCTATTTTTGAATGCCATGATAATGTTTGGAATGAAGTATGCGATGTTCTTTGTGGTGTAATAATCTTATTAATGTATAGTGTATATGCACTTAAAAACAGAGTGCTCTGCGTCGTAGCACTTTATAGTTCATTAATTTGTAATGTTCCCATTAACTCGCAGAGGACAGGTAAACGAGTTTCGTTCCCAGATCACTAGTCTTTCTGGATCGAGACGCCCAATCTGCCTTAATTTTAATGCGTACTCAGACATACTTGATGAGTCGTTACCGAAGCGAAGCACAATTACGCTTTTATCATCAATTCAATCGAAGTTGCTGGGTGTGGAAAAATCTCCATGTTTCAAATACCTCTTATTAATGCTAATTAAAAGAAATTCACTATTACGTCTTTTCGATATCCCATGTAGACAAATTTTGGAGTTCAAACAATTTTGCAATTCAATAAGGGCTGAATATGGTCCATCTATCTAGACAGTTTTATTAGGTCCCTTTCTGGGCCACATATGACAAACTAAAGTCCAAATCTAGCTAGATTAAATCCGTTTAGTTCACACGGTTTATTCAGGCCACATGATGATGCTATTCAGCATTCCATTTAATTAAAACTTTGTCTAAGTGTCAAGCAGCTTAATTTTTACTTTATATTTGATTAAAATCTAGAAGTCGCTTAGTCGGCCTAATTAGGTCACGTTTAGTTTTCCCCATTCTAAGCTCCAATCATTTTCCACACTTGTGACTTTTCACATTAAACACTTTATCTATACATAATTAATTTACGTGAAGCATTTACGACTGTCGATTGCGTATTCTATAAAAATCACGAACAATATTCAAAGTTCTAAATTTTTATTTTCTAAATGAAGCATGCGATGCTTTTAAGTCATTTTGCGATTTCGATGCTGATGTCAATTTTGCTTTCGTCAGAAAGATTGGTAGGGTCGTGAGGAGTTTTTGGAACAGCTTCGTTTTCACGCCTGGCGAAGTTTTTAATCGATCGTCGAGGAGGCAAAGAGAGGAAGGGTGGTAGCAAGCGAAAATGCGGTTGGAGGACAGGAAAAAGGGGTGGAAGGTTTGGAGGTAGGGCTGAGTGTTAGGGTAGGTCGCGGAATTCGGTCACCATTGTAATATCGATCCGCCCACCAACACTGTTCAGATTCCAAGCTCACGCCGTGCTCGCATCGACGCAAAACCTTGTCCTAAGAATTCACCAGTCACCAGTGCAATGTGCAATGCAGCCCTCGATGAACGATGCACTCAGCACATAAAGAACTTCGTTTCAACGTGCCAAGCTGACAATGCACCGACCTAACAAGCATCTAGAAACAAAATGGGTCTTCCGATTTTTCACCAAACAATTGCAGTGCTCATATAAAAGATCTTTTCTTTTCTTCAATTTATCAATGAAGTCATTTTTCAACTATTTTCATTATTTTTAGTTTAACTATGTGTAATCCTTGATTTTAATAGAGTTTATCATCCGATGAAGTTGAATTTCAAAACTGGAATCATGTTATGTGTATCTATTTTGTATTTGAATATATTAATTATCCATACAACGTTTTCCGCACGCTGTATCGCTCACATATATTGTTAGTGTTTTTATATCATGAAACTCAAAGGAATATGGATTTATAATTGAATCAGATTCGTTCCCACGAATCACTAAAAGAAAACACATGAGTTACTTTGACTGCTGAGCAAATTCTTATATCTTTCCGCGAGAGAAAGCACACAAGAACTCTGAAATGATAATAATGTATACTACTTCAGCTTGAAAACATGAAAAATATTCGAATAAATTAAAAGTCACAAATAGAGGAGCCTCTTATTTTGATTTGAATAAAGACAAAGAGTAGAAACAAAAATAAAGAGAAAAAAACTTCCTCTAATCACCACAAGGAGTAAAAACGTAATACGTAAGTGGTTGAAGTTCTGAACATTCAAATGAACCAAGTTTTGCATTGATTGCATTTCAATCTAGAAGCATTGTTAAAATATTGATGGAGAATAATTATAGCTGAAAGAAACTTATAATGTCACTAAATAGAAAACGATCCGAACTACCAAGGGGAGAAAAAGAGATGGGGGCGTACGTACGCTGGAAGACACGTGGGTAGAGATGTAAGAACATTATAGAGGGGCACTCTCATACGTTAATACGTTATTTATAGTCGAAAGGTAGAAACACGTACGATATCTGAGAAGGGGTTTGAGGGGATAGGTAATGGAGGCGGAGAAGTCAAAGAAAGGAGGTGGTAAGTCACAGTGGTGAGGCTACAGCAGAAACGGCGCTCGTTTGGCTTGTTGAACGACTTGTAACACCGCCCTGTTACTCATGCATTCGCAAGAAATTAATCAAAGGTAAAGTGGGTTTCTTTCGAAGGAGAAAGGAGAAAGGAGAAAGAAAAAGAACTGGAAACAGAGACCTAACATCAAAGAGAGAGAAAATGAATCTCTTAATGTCTCATTCTTCTTCCAACCCTTGTGTGACACTTAGACACTTTCAAGAACATAAAAATGTAGTTACGAGGGCAATTTGAATATATATCTCGAAGAGGAAGGGCCTCACCTAGTAGCATCTTAAAAATTACTTTGAAAAAGTTGAGGTGTCACGTTTTTTGTAAAAAAAAAAAAAAATAAAACTTTCTAGAGATTTCAAGGAACTTTACAATATTTTATAGGATGTCCAATAATTTCAATGATTTTAATGGTGGAATATTGCTAGAAATATTGCCAATGTTGTCATGCAATATTAAAGCAATATTATACTGCAATATTGTGCATGATGATGGGGTGGTATTGATATTATCGGCCACGGCCTGAATCGACTGATAGATGGCTGCGAATATATTATATTTCCACTTGGATCAATTGTGCGACAATGTCCAACAATTCAGTGCTCGTAGATCATGAGTGAAAACGCGCCTTTATGCCTGTCGCGGAATAAACCAGGAGGTATGTCCTCCGCGAATCGTAAACGTCACTATACACTTTGTCGACGCTCTCAGCCCTCGCACTACTTTTTCACTTGGGATTTTCCTCGCGGGTTATGACGCGTCATGTTTTACTACTTCCGGTAAATACTTCCCGAATTCTGCTGCAGTGCATCCTTGACGGATTCAGGATTCAGTCATGAGCTCAGAATTTACAAGAATCGCTGCTTTAAAAAAATCCATTTTTATTACCTGGCATTCAGTTCAATATTCAATATCGATAAAAAAGAAAATCTGTTAAATCTATTTTCTATTAGAAGTGTTTTGTATAATGTGTGCAAAAATGTAAACCTCAATTTTTCAATAAAAAATCAAAGAATTTATATTTTATACTTACATATATTTTCTTCTATCAAAGAAGAAAATATATTTATTAAAGCCTTTATCAAAGCGATATGTATAAAAGCGAATGGTTCACTTACCACCGCGAAAAGTAAATCGATAATGATATGCATTCAACAAAAATTACCCCATTCTCCCGTGGGAATATTGGGAAGGACGTTGAACGTTGTGGCTGATAACCATATTATGGTTAGCTTTAAACTGGGTTTCGTTTTGAGTCGCACGTATGCATAACGCGCGAACATGCCGAATTGGGCGCGACTAAAACTTTTTAAGAGCTGAAAATATCTGCCACATAACGTGTATTAAAGCGATTAAGCATTCACACCAATGCTAATGTGGAACTGAAATTAAATTCCTGAAATAAACCACCACACTCGCTACCGTAGAGGAGAATAATCATTTTTTCAAGGAATAATGTCTTCCTATTTTAGAATATTATTCAGGTCAGTTATTTTTCGCTCTTTTCAATCTGATCTGGCTTTCCATCTTCCAGCCATCGAGATTTTCTTATGTAGCAGACTGTGATGAGTTACGTTTTTAGAAGAAAGTTAAATATTCATTACTTAGGAGGAGGAGGAGTAGAAATTTGTGGTGGATGGTTAAAAAGGGGAAGAATTAATCAGTATGTGATTAAATCAATTATTTCCAATGATGATAAGCAGAACAAGAAAGAGACTGAGGGTAGATTTTGTTGAGTAGAATGAAGTTTATGAGGAAGAAAATGAGACGGAATCGGTGATAAAGGGAAAATGAAGAGAAAGGGAAGAATGAGGGGGGAAATTAGATAAAGGATGAAAAATCAGGAAAATTCGGGGGAAATCAATGAAGAGGGGGAAAATAATGAATAGAGGAAAGAGGGGCAGAAAGAAATCCCTTGAAATTCCTTAAAAATCCACAAAAGATAAATTAAGCTAATAATTATCGATCTTCATTTACATCATCTGAAACTCTGAGGCAAACGACCACATCTTTTGAAATTTATGTAAATATCTTTTAAGTAAGATTCATTCTGGAATTATACAGAACTTTATGGAATACAAAAGATTTTATGGTAAGAGGTTTATAGACATGAAACAAAGTAGCTTTTTTAATTGCCAATACTCTCAGCTGTTTTCATATTGTCGATAATGTCACACCGATGGAGACACAATTATTTAAAGAGTTTCCAAATATACAAAGAACGGAGGCTTCTGACTGCGTTAATCCGTAACTGCCAAGAGAAAATGGTCGTTTAGCGGCAGAGTTTTTAATGCGGCAATTAGCGTTGCCGAGGCTACATTTACGAGCCATCGACTTGATAGTTTATCCCTCGTTTCTATACTGATTTTTCAGCTTTTTTTTACCAACAAATAAATCGGTCTCTACGCCAGAGCATATAGAAGATCTGAAGCTTGGGTGTTCCTCGAAAGACTCAACTAACAGTTGTGTTTCATTTTACCTATAAAACTTTAAACGCATCTACTCTAAAGATTCCGACGCCTAGTTAATTGAGATATTTCATTTCACGAATATTGCCCACAAACGCGTGATGTTAATCTTTACAGAGACATACACGAACGTTCATTAAAATTATTTTACATGACACCTTACACTTTTTGTAAAGATATATACAATATCTATTTGTTTTGCAGAATTTTCGTTTGCCAAGATAGATTTGAAGGTCAGAAATTACATTGTATTGTTTCAGGTGCGAGAAAAAGGAGAAAAATATGTTCACATTAAAAATTCCGCGATAATCTAAGTGTGATTAATAGCAGGCAATTTGAGCAATCAAGTCACCCTATCTTAATTATTTATGCAGCGTTTATTGTGTCTTTGCACACGAGTCGTCACGGGGAGTTTGCTATAACTCTCCAAGACATTTCTTTCTCCTCCCCTTTTCAATCCTCTCTCTGTTTTACATCTCTCTCCCTCATTGTCTCTCTTGGTGTCCCTTCTCCCTTCACTCTCCTCTGCGTTTACTTCAGCCACCCAGGAAAAACTCATGTTATTAAGCCGCGGCAAAAGTCCTTCTTCCCTCGTCCTTTCCCTCCACCGTCGTTCCCTCGCGGTCGAGAGCTCGGCTAGATTAGTTCATTATCCAGCACGGCGTGTCTTCTGTTTTTGCACGCCGTGGAAATAGATTTGTTGCAAGATCAGCGCTGCGTTCTTGCGTATACAGGTCGTATCCTCTCAGTAAGAGTAGAGAATTAAAAAAAAATCTAACTTCCCTCCCTTAAAGACTCTCGGCGAAAATCTTGGCCGCACTGGGTGGCCTTATGGATATTTCTTTCAAACGAGAGTCAGCAGTCCTGAATTCCCTTTCCCAACGCATATTAAAATTTACTAGCAAACCAAAACGCGCGCGATTATTTTTTTTTCTTTTCTTACAACCTCAAATCATTCCAAAGCCAATCAGATTTGAAACTATGATATATGCGAAAAATTCGAGTCATTTTTAGAGAGGAATTTCAAGTTGGTAATATCTAGGTACTGCGTGACATGAAATCTACTTCGTCTTGAAATTGCACTGGATGTTACATACATATATATATATATATATACCTACACAAGAGAAACTTTCGCGCTAGAAGCGTTAATTGTAAACTTAAAACTTCCTTAAAGCAAGTACACGGGGGACTTACAATCCTTATTTAATATTTAAGTGGCAGGGTGAAGTTATAATGATCAAGTGGCACAGCAGAGCCAAATGACCAGAACATAATTCACGGTGGTAATTTCTCTGCGCAGAAAATTGTTCTGTTTTTTTTTTGTTTCATTATATGTCACGCACAATGTCTTTACATGCTACAGAAAATAATTGTATTCAGTTTGTAAATAAGAGTTTTGTTGTTTATATGTAGCTGCACACAAATCGTCATTTACACAACACTGTAAGTTTTTCGCAGAATAACTGCTTCTGAAAAAATATAACAGTACAAATGTAGAAGTCACGCTATCCTGCAGAAATTACGTCTTTGTTTTTAAAAGGTTTGAAGTAATTTGATAAAAATGAAAGTCAGCATAAATCTTAAACCGAGGAACATGATCAGCTAGATATGTATTACTTTTATAATTACTGAAGATTGAATAAAAGAGATTATCTTTTACTTTTCAGAGAATATACTATGTTGGAATTTTTTTGCATCTGATCGCATTCTAACTAATCTGCTTTTTACAACTAGTCGTATACTGATTAGCGAATACATATTCGAGAACAGTCAAGTGCAACATGACCAAGGATATACTCATTTCAAGCTTCTAGGTTGATCGAATTGACTTTTGCATTGGGTTAATCTTACGTAGGCACGCATGTCGCTCGTGCAATCGTCACGAAGAACGAGGTCTTTCGTGACTTGAAAATACACGGAAACGCGGAAAAGAACTCTTACGAGCAAACCCGCTTAAAAAAGAATTGGCCAAAAGCTACTGTGGACTAAAGTTCTTCAAATATATATATATAGAATAAAGAGCTCATGTTGAAATTTTAACACTACTTACTAGCTAAAGTTTAAAAGTTTGGATTTACTCTAAAAAAAATTCTAAAATTCACTCATTTCCTGTGGCAAATTTCTAGACTCGTGTTTTATGAGTAAATATTAGCCGATTTGGATAAAATTTCGGACATTTCCTTCTTCTGTGAGCAAGTACTGTTTAACTTAGTCGTTAAACAATTTCATGTGTCCAGCCGGAAAAAATAATTCAGAAGAGTTTCTATATCATAGAGAGAAAAAGTAAACATCGGTTGAGAAATTTTCCTCATCTCGCTAAGAGCAAGATAAAATTTTTCATGGTAAAAACCAATGAGGAAACTAATTTATATTGAGGATGTAAGAAATACCAAGGAATTCTAAGTAACAAAGAATAAGAAACGACAGAAAAGATAGTGTAATGACGAAATTTTAAAATGGTTAAAAAATTTGAAACATCTTGCAGCTAGCATTTAGATCCAGACAATGTAAATGTGTAGGATGGCAGTGCAAATGCCGATCCATTGAGTTTATTACAAGAGCCTCGAGCACGCGCTTACTTATAGATACAAAATACAACTCTTTATACAAGTTCAGCCAAGTGTAAATAGTTATAAGCGAATATATTATTGTTTTATTCTAAAATTTCCTTGCCAAAGAGACTTCATTTTGATATTGCATAATACATTGAACAACAACTCGAACCAAACTCCTGTCGTATATTCAAGAAATCCTTAAATATTGTCTTCCTTTGCTTTAGGCTCCCTAACTGAAAATCAGACCATCTGTTTGTGGGATTTCTCTATTGTCGGAAAGCTTTCGTTCAACAATAAGTTGCAAGCATATGTCTTTGGCTCTATTTTTGAATCTATAGATATAATATTAACCTTGAATCTCCCTAAGGTTGAATTTTCCCGTCATTGTTCCTTATCCATACTAGTAAATCAATGATTTTGTTTACATTATTACAATTTGAAGACATTAACAAGACAATCACATGGATTTTCCGGTAAGGAAGTCTTAGAAAGAGAGTCACTGAATTTGAAAAGTGAATTTCAACTGATTAAATATTAGAGAACATATCTTCATGCGCAGTAGACAGGAAGTAAATGATAAACAAAGCAGACCCTTATTGTTTGCAAATAATCGTAAATATATCTATGATATTCTACTTCTCTAAACATTCTATACTGCTTTCTATAATGCTATTGAATATATTACCTAACTCTATTGACGATTTCTTGAAGACCCTTCTTCAGCTTATTTCTTATAATGGGGTCGGTTTCCATAAAGGGGAAATAATAATTAAGAAGGGGATGCAAAAGGGTAAGACGTACTAAATTATGTACGGCGACTATTAAGAAGCTTTCTCGATGCTGTTCTTTGGATATAAGCCCTAGTCTTTTTTTCAAGTACTTACTCGAATGTCATATGCACGCTAGAGCGCTTTTGTCATTGAAATATATAAAAATATTTTTAAATTACATGAAAATCAAAATTGCAAGAACTTTCGATATAATCGCAAATTCTTTCTTGAGATAAGAAACGTTCTTTACGTTCTATATATTTTTTTCTTCTTCCTTTTGTATAAACCTTGCATTTGCAGAATTTCCAGATGACATTTTTATTGATCGCAAGAATCGGGGAACAACACGGATCGCACGATTAGATCTTCATGTTTATCTATTCTTCCGTAAATGCAAACCGCAGCAGCGGGCACCCATAGGTACCGAAATACAACCTTCTACTCATACCTACGATGAAAATATAAGTTCGCCTCTACGTGCTGGAACCTCCTACTTGGTCGATCGATTTTTCTTTATCGACAAATGACGTGCATTGCTACAATTTCTAGAAATTATCACGTTCTAACTGCAACGTGCAACACGCACAAAATGCGGTTACGTTCGAGTTTTGATTCTTGACTCGTGTACAAGTTGCTCGGTCATTGTTCTGTGCACAATGACGTCCATTTTTTCTTTACTTATGTTATTCGAAATTAAAACTAAAAGCTAAATAAAAGTAGGTATTGTCAACAAAACATTATGTGGGAAATTGTCTGCGAAACGCAAATTCCACTGTTTGTACTAAAATTTTGTTCAGGAACAATTTTAGGTAAGACTTGTGAAAATGAGAAAAAAAAATCTGCCGGCTTACGAGGGCACATTCTCACGCACTCGTCGCGCTTCGCGCTCAGTGTTGCGCGCTGGCACCTATTTATATTTAAATTACTACAGAATGGAATGGAATGCAAACAATAATTAATTTACTTAAAGTTCTATCGAAGTCGATATTTCATTCGCGCTGAATGAATGAATTTTCTGGCAAAAATTTTTCAATTCGGGCGCCATTATGAGGGTTCTATTTGTTCAAAATGATTTGATGACCTCACTTTCTTTAAGTTCAGACATCGCCTCGACGATCTAGAACGGTTCCAAGATGATTCCAAGCCTGTGAATCTTAGAAAACTCGATTTAAGATAAAATTAGGTGGAAAATCGCGCCTTTTTTGTTTCAAACTGCATTATTCAAACAAAAAATAATTTTTTTCGATCTAGAACCGGTCTAGATCATTGACGCGATGTCTGAACTTAAAGAAAGTGAGGTCATCAAGTCATTTTGAACAAATAGAACCCTCACAATGGCGCCCGAATGGCCTGAATGAATTTTCTAGCAAAGGTTTTCAATTCGGGCGCCATTGTGAGGGTTCTATTTGTTGAAAGTGACTTGATGACCTCACTTTCTTGAAGTTCAGACATCGCCTCGACGATCTAGACCGGTTCCAAGATGATTCCAAGCCTGTGAATCTTAGAAAACTCGATTTAAGATCAAATTAGGTGGAAAATCGCGCCTTTTTTGTTTCAAACTGAATTTTCCGAACAAAAAATAATTCTTTTCGATCTAGAACCGGTCTAGATCATTGACGCAATGTCTGAACTTAAAGAAAGTGAGGTTATCAAGTCATTTTGAACAAATAGAACCCTCACAATGGCGCCCGAATGGCCTGAATGGATTTTCTGGCAAAGGTTTTCAATTCGGGCGTCATTGTGAGGGTTCTATTTGTTCAAAGTGACTTGATGACCTCCCTTTCCTTAAGTTCAGACATCGCCTCGACGATCTAGACCGGTTCCAAGATGATTCCAAGCCAGTGAATCTTGGAAAACTCGATTTAAGATCAAATTAGTTGGAAAATCGCGCCTTTTTTGTTTCAAACTAAATTTTCCGAACAAAAAATAATTCTTTTCGATCTAGAACCGGTCTAGATCATTGACGCGATGTCTGAACTTAAAGAAAGTGAGGATATCAAGTCATTTTGAACAAATAGAACCCTCACAAGGGCACCCGAATGGCCCGCATCAATTTTCTGGCCAACATTTTTCAATTCGGGCGCCATTGTGAGGGTTCTATTTGTTGAAAGTGACTTGATGACCTCCCTTTCCTTAAGTTCAGACATCGCCTCGACGATCTAGACCGGTTCCAAGATGATTCCAAGCC
>UCOH01012089.1:3726-59702 GCA_900474275.1 Synergus japonicus
AGATAAAGATAAAGATAAAGATACAAAATACATAATAAAAGATAAAATATACAAGATGCAAGATCAAAGATAACAGATAAAGGATAAAAGATAAAAGATAAAAGATAAAGATAAAGATAAAGATAAAGATAAAGATAAAAGATAAAAAATAAGAGATAAAAGATAACAGACAAAGGATAAAATATAAAAGATACAAAATAAAGATAAAAGATAACAGATAAAGATAAAGATAAAGATACAAAATACATAATAAAAGATAAAATATACAAGATGCAAGATCAAAGATAACAGATAAAGGATAAAAGATAAAATATAAAAGATATAAGATAAAGATAAAAGATACAAGATAAGGATAAAAGATAAAAAATAAGAGATAAAAGATAGCAGATAAAGGTTAAAAAATACAAGATGCAAGATACAAGATAAAAGATACAAGGTAAAATATACAAGATAAAGATAAAAGATAACAGATAACAGACAAAGGATAAAATATAAAAGATACAAAATAAAGATAAAAGATAACAGATAAAGATAAAGATAAAGATACAAAATACATAATAAAAGATAAAATATACAAGATGCAAGATCACAGATAAAGGATAAAGGATAAAATATAAAAGATATAAGATAAAGATAAAAGATACAAGATAAGGATAAAAGATAAAAAATAAGAGATAAAAGATAGCAGATAAAGGTTAAAATATACAAGATACAAAATACAACATTCAAGATAAGAAGATAAAAGATAAAGATACAAGATACAAAATACATGATAAAAGATAAAAAATAAAGATAAAGATAAAAATAAAGATAAAGATAAAAGATAAGAAGATAAAAGCTTAAAAAATTCTCTTAATTGAAAAGTGTGGTTTTCCGGGCGTGGAAATATGGGAAGGAACACAATTATCGTATAAACGTGTGAGACCTTGAAGCGAACGTTTGCATGGGAATATTTTATCCTTTCTTTCGCGAATCGTGGTGGCACAATTCGATCATAGATTCCTGCTATATCTGCCTCTGTCGCAGAAAAGTTACACGAGGTGGGGCAGAACGGGCAAAAGTGAAAGTTTCGCCAGCTGGCGTAATCAAAGGTCGACTCATCTCTGGGAACAACCACTGCGAACCTGCAGCACCGGCTGTCTATATAAAACCCGGCTTATTCGCTTTATACGATTTGATCAACGAGCACGTCATTTGAACCAGTTCAAATTTTCATCAATATCAGGAAAAGAAAGTAAAAAAAGGTCTTCTTTATGACTGTTTTTTTTTCTTTAGTATTTTATCAATTTTGAACAGTTCAAAATTTTAATTAATTGGAATTGATTTTTATGATGTTTTTGCTGAAATTTGACAATAAAAGTTGACAGGAATTAATAGAAATGAGTAGCAGTTAATTGTTGGAGGAAAAATAGTTTTTCTTTTTTTTATAATTTCAATAGTTCGAGAGTCTTTGATGAAATTGAATGGAATCCATAGGTTTCCCATAGAATTTTACAAAATGAGAAAGTAGAGCATGGATTTAAAGCAAGTAGATAAAATCAGCCTTGGTCAGACATCTGACATTTTATTGCTAAGGCTATCTCGTAAGAAATATTATTATATATGTATTTATCAAGTATATACATATACCTAATAAATATCTATAATCTATATGGTAATCAGGTCGAAATCAGACGTCATGAAATTTAAATAATTACAATTTCATTCTGACGAATCTTCCGACCTTTAAAAAAAAACATTTGAATTTACGGTTAATTAATATGTAGAATTTTATTAGCGGTTGCATTTAAAAATTTTAGTTCTTATTTACAGATTTTGTTGAATCAAAGAAATATTTTTGAGTTACGTAATGTATTTTTATATTAAGGTCGGACAAATAATGACTTTTTAAATTAAATTTATTTCAGACGACAATTTATTTTTCATAGAATTTCTTTGAGTTAAATAATGTCTTTTGAATCAAATTTCTTCAAGTTTAATAATTCTTTCAGTCACATAATGTCTTCTGAATCAAATTTCTGTGAGTCAAATAAAGTCTTTTCAAAATAAAATTTTTTGAGTCAAATAATGTCTTTTCAAAATAAAATTTTTTGAGTCAATTAATGTCTTTTTAAATTAAATTTTCCTTGATTCAAAAAATGTCTTGAATCTAATTATGTCTTTTGGATCAAATTTCTGTGAGTCAAATAATGTCTTTTCAAAATAAAAATGTAAGTCAAATAATGTCTTTTTAAATAAAATTTCCCGCATTCAAGAAATGTCATGAATGAGATTTCCTTGATTCAAATTATGTTTTCTGAATCAAATTTCTGTCAGTCATATAATATCTTAAAAATAAAATTTTTTGAGTCAATTAATGTCTTTAAATTAAATTTTCCTTGATTCAAAAAATGTCTTGAATCTAATTATGTCTTTTGGATCAAATTTCTGTGAGTCAAATAATGTCTTTTCAAAATAAAAATGTAAGTCAAATAATGTCTTTTTAAAAATTAAATTTCTTTGAGTCAAAAAAAGTCTTTTTAAATAAAATTTCCCTGATTCAGGAAATGTCAGGAATGAGATTTCCTTGATTCAAAGAATGTCTTTTGAATCAAATTTCTGTGAGTCAAAAAATTTCTTAGTGATAAAATTTCTATGACAAGACTATCCGTAATTATCATATAATTGGTCTAATATTTGTTAATTTATAGTCCGCTTGGACGCATGGAAGTGTTTAAGACTTCTCGCTCGATCACCGAAGTTAAGCAGCGCTCGACTCGGTTTGACTCGGATGGGGGGCCATGTAAAAATAAAAATTTCGTTCATCTTACAATTTCTTAACAATAAGCTTATTTCCTCTTCAATTTTTTTATGAATTACAATGTAAGTCAACCCTTATTTAAAAAATTTATTGCAAAATCCTATCTCTTGTATTGAGTCAAATGTATTTTTAAAATAAATTTATCTGAGTCAAAAAATGTCTTTTGAATCAAATTGTCTTGAGTCAAATAATGTCTTTTGGAATGAATTTTCCCTGATTCCAAAAATGTCTTGAATCAAATGATGTCTTTTGGATCAAATTTCGTTTAGTCAAATAATGTATTTTTAAATAAAATTTCCCTGATTCAAAAAATGTCTTGAATCAAATTTCTGTGAGTCAAATAATGTCTTTTGGATCAAGTTTCTTTTAGTTAAATAATGTCTCTTTAAAAAAATATTTTATAATCAAATAATGTCTTCTTAAAATAAATTTGTTTGAGTCAAAAAATGTCTTTTTAGAAATTGAATTTCTTTGAGTCAAATATTGTCTTTTTAAATCAAATTTCTTAGAGTCATAAAATGTCTTTTGTATCAAATTGTCTTGAGTCAAATAATGTCTTTTTAAATGAATTTTCCAAATCAAAAATGTCTTGAATCAAATTATGTCTTTTGGATCAAATTTCTTTTAGTCAAATAATGTCTATTTAAAAAAATATTTTATAATCAAATAATGTTTTTTTTAAAATTGAACTTCTTTGAGTCAAATAATGTCCTTTTAAAAATGAAATTTTTTAGAGTCAAATAATGTCTTTTTAAAATGGAATTTCTTTGAGTCAAAAAATGTCTTTTTAAAAATTGAATTTCTTTGAATCAAATATTGTCTTTTTAAATCAAATTTCTTAGAGTCATAAAATGTCTTTTGTATCAAACTGTCTTAAGTCAAATAATGTCTTTTTAAATGAATTTTTCAAATCAAAAAATGTCTTTGGAATCAAGAATTTCTTTGAGTCAAATAATGTCTTTTTAAATTAATTTTCCAAATCAAGAAATGTCTTGAATCAAATTATGTCTTTTGGATCAAATTTCTTTTAGTCAAATAATGTCTCTTTAAAAAAATATTTTATAATCAAATAATGTTTTTTTTTAAATTGAACTTCTTTGAGTCAAATAATGTACTTTCGAACAAAATGTCGTTGAGTCATAAAATGTCTTTTGGCTGAAATTTCTTCAAATTAAAAAATATTTTTTTAAATTCGACACATGTTTTTTCGTCAAAATTTCCTATAAAAATTATATTTTTGCAACTTCCTTTAATAAAACATTTCTTTTGATAATTTTCTGTGTTAATCGGCCTTGAGTTATTCGCAGGGTACCAACGACTTCTTGAACATATAATCTATCGGTGCGAACACTGTGCCAAGGCCTAGAAGTTCAATTCCCACGGAAGACTGGAAGTTATATTGCCAAGCTTTTGCTTTGGCGTTCCTAGGACTACGATCCTTTTAACCACTGCAGATAACAAACACTTTATACAATCACTCGCCCATTTTCCATAATAAATTCACAACAATTGCGTTTTAACATTCACCAGACAACTTTTTACGCCCACTTAATTTCTCTCTTTAAATCTTCCATAAGAGCACTCAAAAAAATATTTTATGCAACAAAATATGTTTTGTTGGCTGAAATAAATTTTTTTTAGTTCAACAAAACTATTTGTTGGGTTAACAATAATTTGTTAACCCAATTAAATAATTTGAACGCAACAATAATTTGGTTGAGCCAACAAAAAAATTTTGTCGCACAAATATCAAGAAAATTATTTTGTTATCCGAACCAAACCATTTTTTCAGTGAGCATTAAATGTTCTTTAAAATTCCAAATCATTACCAATTTACTCTTTTTTTATCTTAAATTGATCTCTTATATTTCAGTTTTAAGTGATTCAAACTTGAAAATGGGCGATTTAAAATAAAATCTTATTTATGAATCACCAATTGACGAAATATGTCAAGTTCATTCATTCACTCTAAAATGCAAACCTCGCTCAGCTGAAAAGCTACTTGACTATGAAAAATTTTTGTGCAATCGATATCATCAAGAAGAGTTAATTATGGATTTCGATTTGAATTAATTTTCTAAATCAAGGTCAACCGATAGATTCCAAACTCGTTAAACCAGCATCACATTAATATTAAAATGACAAAATTTCAAGGTCGAGATGAGATATAATAGAAATTTCAATACGTTCTGAAAATTAGAATCTCTTGACCTTAACCTTTCGATTTCTTAATGTCAGATTTGTAGGAAATTGAAAAAAGGACTATTTCCACAGGAAGACATTTTTTTCAAGATTGTTGATTCATTCTTTGGTAAAAAAATTAATTATCAATAATTTAAAAAACGAAATATTTTTAGTCATTCTTTTATTGAATCGGAATTTCGTTGAATGTATCATGGGACATTTTTTTAATCTCACGATTGACAAATTAAATAAGAAATAATTGGAAATAATTTTTTTATTAGGAAAATTGAAAGAAATTCTTTTGTTTCTGAGAAACCTCGTAACATTTTAAAGCCAGGAATGATCGTTCCAATTCGCAGAGTGCAACTACCTGATGTTTACATTCACGTTGAAAACTTACGCAATTATCAGATAGGAAGAAAAAAAAATTGAAGAAATGCACTTTGTTTCAATCAATTATAGAATAATGAAGCTTTTTTAGTTAATACAATTTTTCGAAGTATCTAAAGTTGGGAAAAAATCCAAAAAGAGAATTCAAATTAGAATTAAACCGAAAATTAGCATCAATTTCAAAACATGGAACTATCACAAAATCCAGAAATCTAAAATTCGCAGACATGAATCATTTGAAAGAATTAACATTTTTAAGCGTTCTTTGAACCTGGTAGATATTTCATAAATCAAAAAGTCTCTTGGACACCAGGAAACATTTGTCTATCAATAAAAAAAGAAATATAACAACAGATCCTGAATTACCATTGAAGTAACCGAAAAAAGTAATCTTATATAAATCTAGTTAAATTTTATCTTTTTATCCGTTTGTAAATCATTTTGTGTGCTTGAGCGAAAAAAAATTGAGACAGAAAAATTCACCTCCGAGAGGCTTGATGATGATTAAGGACCTCTTGCAAAAGCAAAACCATAGCTGATCAAAACTCGTTCCTTGAACTCGTTTTTATTCCACCTCTCATTTATAAAAACTCGTTCTATATTTCTTTGGGTCAAAAAATGTCTTAGGTCAAAATTTCTTTCAGTCACATAATGTCTTTTTTAATTAAATTTCTTTGAGTCGAATAATGTCTTTTTAAATGAATTTTTTTTTCATTTAAATAATGTCTTTTAAATCAACTTTCTTTGATTTGAATTATTTCTTCAGCAAAAAATGTCCACAAATGTCCTTGATTCAAAAAATGTCTTGAATCTTTCCTTGATTCAAAGAATGACCTTTAAGTCAAATTTATTGTAGTTGAAAATGTCTCTGATCAAAATATATTCAGTCAAAAAATGTCTTAAATCATGAATTTTTTCAGAGAAATAATGTCTTTTTAAATTAAGTTGCTTTGAGTCAAAGAATGTCTTTTGAATTAAATTCATTTGAGTCAAAAAATGTTTTAAATCAAATTCTAAATTCAGAAAATGTCTTTTTAGTCAAATTACATTCAGTAAAAAAATGTCTGATCAAATTCTGTGAGTCAAATAATGTCTTTTCAAAATACAATTTTTCGAGTCAATTAATGTCTTGTTAAATTATATTTTCCCTGATTCATAAAATGTCTTGAACCATATTATGTCTTTTGGATCAAATTTCTGTGAGTCAAATAATGTCTTTTCAAAATAAAAATTTAAGTCAAATAATGTCTTTTTAAAAATTAAATTTCTTTGAGCCAAAAAGTCTTTTTAAATAAAATTTCCCTGATTCAACAAATGTCATGAATGAGATTTCCTTGATTCAAAGAATGACTTTTGAATCAAATTTATGTGAGTCAAAAAATGTCTTTAATAATTTTGTTCGAAATTTAGTAGCTTTGAGTAAAAAATGTCTTGAATTAAATATTATTGAGCTAAAAAATATCTTTTAAACTGTCTAATAATAATAATCTGAATCAAATAATTTCATGATTCAAAAAATTTCTTATTAATAAAATTTCTATGACAAGACTATCCGTAATTTTCATATAATTGGTCTAATATTTGTTAATTTATAGTCCGCTTCGACGCATGGAAGTGTTTAAGGCTTCTCGCTCGATCATCAAAGTTAAGCAGCGCTCGGCTCGGTTTGACTCGGATGGGGGGCCATGTAAAAATAAAAATTTCATTCATCTTAAAATTTTCTAACACAAAGCTTATATATGTCCTCTTCAATTTTTTTATGAATTACAATGTAAGTTGAACCTTATTTAAAAAATTTATTGCAAAATCCTATCTCTTGTATTGAGTCAAATGTATTTTTAAAATAAATTTATCTGAGTCAAAAAATGTCTTTTGGAATGAATTTTCCTTGATTCCAAAAATGTCTTGAATCAAATTTCTGTGAGTCAAATAATGTCTTTTTAAATTAAATTATCCCTAATTTAAAAAATGTCTAAGCAAATGATGTCTTTTTAAATTAAATTTATTTGAGTCAAAAAATGTTCAATCAAATTTCTTCGAGTAAAATAATGTCTTGAATCAAATTTCAGTGAGTCAAAAAATGTCTTTTTAAATAAAAGTTCCCTGATTCCAAAAATGTCTTGAATCAAATTTCCTTCATTCAAAAAATCAATTTTTAATCAAATTTTTGTGATTCAAATAATGTCTTTTGAATCAATAATTTCTTTGAGTCAAATAATGTCTTTTTAAATTCTATTTTCCTGAGTTCAAAAAATGTCTTGAATCAAATTTCCTTCATTCAAAAAATCAATTTTTAATCAAATTTTTGTGATTCAAATAATGTCTTTTGAATCAATAATTTCTTTGAGTCAAATAATGTCTTGAGTCAAATGATGTCTTTTGGGTCAAATTGTCTTGAGTCAAATAATGCCTTTTGGAATTAAATTTCCGTGATTCCATAAATGTCTTGAATCATATTTCCTTGATTCAAAAAATGTCTTGAATCAAATTTCTGTGAGTCAAGTAATGTCTTTTTAAATGAATTTTTCAAATAAAAAAGTGTCTTTTGAATCAATAATTTCTTGGAGTCAAATGATGTCTTTTTAAATTATATTTTCCTTAATTCAAAAAATGTCGTAAATCAAATTATGTCTTTTGTATTAAATTCCTTTGAGTCAAATGAAATCTTTTTAAAATAAATTTCTCGGGGTCAAAAAGTGGTTTTTGAACAAAAAACCGACATTTTATTTAAGAAGACAAAGAATGTCTTCTTAAATAAAATATCGCAGTAATATCTTTTTGTATTAAATTGTCTGAATCAAAAAATGTCTTGAATTAAGATTTTTTTCAGACAAATAATGTCCTTTTAAAGTAAGTTGCTTTGAGTAAAAGAATGTCTTTTGAATTAAATTTATTTGACTCAAGAAATGTCTTTTGAATCAAATTTTGTTGAGTTAAATGTCTTTTTCAATTAAATCTCTTACAGTCTAAAAATGTCTTCAATCAAATTTCCTTGAGTCAAATAATGTCTTTTTATATTAAGTTGCTTTGAGTCAAAAAAGTCTTTTGAATGAAATTTTCTTGATTCAAAAAATGTCTGTTGAATGAAATTTTCTTGATTCAAAAAATGTCTTTTGAATCAAATTTCTGTGAGTCAAAAAATGTCTTTAAAAATTGATTTTCTTAAAGTCAAATAATTTTGTTCGAAACTAAGTAGCTTTGATTCGAAAATGTCTTTAATTAAATATATTTGAGTTAAAAAATGTCTTGTAAACTGTCTAATAATAATATCTTTTTAAATAAAATATCCCTGATTCAAATAATGTCTTGAATCAAATTTCCTTCATTCAAAAACTCAATTTTGAATCAAATTTCTGTGAGTCAAATAATGTCTTTTTAAAATAAATTTCCCTGACTCAAAAAATGTCTCTTTAAAGAAACAAATTTCTTTGATTCCAATAATGTCTTTTTATTTACATTTTTTAGTCATAAAATGTCTGCTTTAGGCAAAAAAAATCCACATCCGATAGATATTTGATGGTTTAAAATCTCTTGCAAAAGCGAGACCATAACTGATCAAAACTTGTTCGCTGAACTCGTTTTTATTCCTCCTCTCGTCTAAAAAAACTCGTTCTATTTACAAATTTCCGTGTTATAAAAAAAGGGCACAGAAGGAGAACTGGCAAAATGGGGGTGGCGCCAAAAATTACCTAGAGGGAGAAGATCACGCCAAAATATACTTTCCCAGTTATGTAAAGCCTCTGCATGGTGTAGACGAACGGTATAAAGGTCGGCCGTGCCCCTATCTGCGAAGAGTCGCTCACGAACTTCACACCGGCAATCATCCAAGAGTGATCTCTATACACATAAGCACACACATACATCGACCAATATATATATATATATATATATATATATAAATATTCGCACACAGGAGCCATATATGTGAAAACAGTGAACAGCTATTTCTGCATCCATTTTGCACTTTCTCACAACATAGTATCTCAAACTAACAAAAACATGCGTCTTCTGGTGAGTCCATGCAATTTTCTTATCTTAATTTCATCTCTTTTTTCATGTGCTAAAAATTAACATTTCAAGCGGATTCAGAATAGGTTCAAAATACTAAAATGTGAGTCAAATAATCCTATCTTAAAAAAGTGGTGTCTCGAAAATCTCGCATATATTGTTGTTGTTGCAAACCTGATTGGATTTTGAATGACTTGAAGTTGAAAGAAAAAAAAAAGAACTAATAGTGCAAAAAAAATGTGAGGAAAACTTCGAAGTACATTAAAATTCGCGACAATTTCTTTAAACTGCCAAAAACCTATTGAAATCCCTTAAAAATCGACAAAAACGATTAAAATCATAAATGTCTTGAAATCCAAGTTTAAATTCGTAAAAAGGTTTTCAGAATTTAATGCACATGAAATCTTTACGTATTTTAAGGAATTTTAAAGAATTTTAAAAAGATTTCACAAATCTTGAGGAATTTTGATTTTTTAAGGAATTTTAATGTTTCTCGTGGAGTTTTAAAGGATTTTACGAGATTTTTTATTGTTTTTTAATGATTTAGTGGAATTTTGAATGACTTGAATTTGAAAGAAAAAAAAGAACTAATACTGCAAAAAAAATGTGAGGAAAACTTCGAAGTACATTAAAATTCGCGACAATTTTTTTAAATTGCCAAAAACCTATTGAAATCCCTTAAAAATCGACAAAAACGATTAAAATCATAAATGTCTTGACATCCAAGTTTAAATTCGTAAAAAGCTTTTTAGAACTTAGTGCACATGAAATCTTTACGTATTTTAAGGAATTTTAAAGAATTTTAAAAAGATTTCACAAATCTTGAGGAATTTTGATTTTTTTAAGGAATTTTAATGTTTCTCGTGGAGTTTTAAAGGATTTTACGAGATTTTTTATTGTTTTTTTAATAATTTAGTGGAATTTTGAAAAGTTTTGACGAAATTTTAAAAGATTTTTTTTTATGTATTTTAAGGGATTTTAAAGTTTTTCATTATATTATAAAGGATTTTAAGAAACTTGGAAGAAATTTTAAGGAATTATGAATATTTTCGTGGAATTTTAAAGGATTTTAAAAGTCTTGTAAGAATTTTCAGGAATTTAAAAAAATATTAAGAGATTTCTATGAATTTAAAGGGATTACAAGAGATATGTATAATATTTAAAAGATTTAGTGGAATTTAAAAAAACTTTTTTAAACTTGTAAGAATTTTAAAACATTTTGATTTTTAAAAGTAATTTTAAAGGATTTTAAGAGGATCTGATTCAGATTTAGAGAGTAAAAACACCTTAAAATTCATACAAACCTTTTGAAATCCCTTAAAATTTCACGAAAATTTATAAAAAATGTAGAAAATTTTAGAAATCGCTTAAATTCGTTGAAATCTTTTAAAATTCTTAGAAACCTCTTAAAATCCCTCAAAATTTTAAAACATTTAGAATTCCCTAAAATATCTTAAAATATAAAAAAAAATTTTTAGTTTCATGACTTCCTTTAAAATTCACGAAGTATTTTTTAAAATTCTAAAAATCTTTTGAATTTCGTAAAAATCACTTGAAAGTCGTCAAATTCCATAAAATCCCTCGGAATTCTTATAAATTTACTAAAATATTTTCAAAATCCTTAAAAATTTTAAAACATTTGGAATTCCTTAAAATTTAAAGGGATTACAAGAGATATGTATAATGTTTAAAAGATTTAGTGGAATTTTAAAGAATTTTAAAAACCTTGTAAGAATTTAAAAAAGTTTTGATTTTTAAAAGTAATTTTAAACCTTTTGAAATCTCTTAAAATTTCATGAAAAATTAGAAAAATTTAGAAAATTTTAGAAATCGCTTAAATTCGTTGAAATCTTTTAAAATTCTTGGAAATCTCTTAAAATTCATCAAAATTCTTAGAAATGTTTTAAAATTTCACAAAAACCTTAGAAATCGCTGAAATTCTTTGAAATTTGTTGAAATTCTTAGAAAACTCTTAAAATTTCTCCAAATTTCAAAACATTTAGAATTTTAAAAAGTATTGATTTTTAAAATTAATTTTAAACCTTTTGAAATCTCTTAAAATTTCATGAAAAATTAGAAAAATTTAGAAAATTTTAGAAATCGCTTAAATTCGTTGAAATCTTTTAAAATTCTTAGAAATCTCTTAAAATTCATCAAAATTCTTAGAAATGTTTTAAAATATCTTTAAATTCTTGGAATTCCAGGATAACATTTAAAATTCCTTAAAATTTCACAAAAACCTCAGAAAT
Organism: Synergus japonicus; assembly: GCA_900474275.1. Lineage (NCBI taxonomy): Eukaryota > Metazoa > Arthropoda > Insecta > Hymenoptera > Cynipidae > Synergus > Synergus japonicus. Next base: position 15,358 of record UCOH01012089.1, read on the forward strand.
CGCTGAAATTCTTTGAAATTTTTTGAAATTCTTAGAAACCTCTTAAAATTTCTCCAAATTTCAAAATATTTAGAATTTTAAAAACCTTGTAAGAATTTTAAAAAGTTTTGATTGTTAAATGTAATTTTAAAGGATTTTAAGAGGTTTTTAGGAATTCTAAGTGATTACAAGAGATTTGTATAATATTTAAAAAATTTAGTTGAATGTTAAAAGGACTTTATGAAATTTTAAGAAGTTTTTTAAGGAAGTTTAGGGAATTCGACGAATTTTAAGGATTTCACAAATTTTTTATGATTTTCTGAATTTGTATCAACAAGCTTTCATTGATTTTTTAATGACTTGAAGTTGTAATAAATTAAATAAATAATCTGCTAGTTTCTTTAAAAATTAAATTATTTTGAGTCAAATAGTGTCTTTTTAAGATAAATTTCTTTGAGTCAAAGATGTCTTTTCAAATTAAATATTTTTTAGTTGAAAAATGGCTTCAATTAAATATTTTTGAGTTAAAAAATGACTTTAATTAAATATATCTGAGTTAAAAATCATCTTTTCAAATATCAATCTTTTTCATAAATCAATATCAGTCTTTTTCAATAAAATTTCCCTGATTCAAAGAATGTCTTTTGCATCAAATTTCTGTGAGTCAAATTACCTCTTAAATTGAATTTCTTTGATAATTATGTATTATTAAATGCCTATAAATAATTTTTATATAAATTTTAAAATTATGTATTCAACATAAAAAAATATGAAACATGTAAAGAGTGTCATTAACATAATTTCGCCTTTGCATGTCATGTATCCATTTGTACTTTAGTTTCCTTTTCCTATTTTAATAATTTTAAAATTACAACATATTATACAAGAATAACTAAAAAAAAGCCTCGTCAGTAAATACAATGTATGGTATTTGTGTCACATATATTATAACGTCATTCAACATAAAAAATAACAGTGAGCAAAAAGAATTACGTTTTTTCCTTCTTAATGTTATGGTCCATTCGAATTTCTACACTTTTGCAATTTCTGCAGTAAATGTTTAAAGAATGATGGCATCTTTCTGTAAATGATGTGCTTAGACGTAAATGGATGCATAACAAACATGCAAATATGCTTTTACATCTTCTTATACAGTAACTTACTGATTTGTGTTGCAGTGCATAGAAAATATCGAAATACATGTAAATAAAGACGCGCATAATGTCTTTGATCTCAATAAACATAATATTTGCAAAATTATATATATATATACATGGATTTCATAAAAATAAATGCATTGCGCAATAAAAATCGGTTCAGCATCCACAATAAAAAAAAATCCTGCTACATTTTCTCGAGGCACACAAACTAGAAAGTAAATGTTCGATGTCTGACATTTCGAGAAAATCGCTATATATATTTCTAAATATATATGTCAATGGATTCAGGATTCAACCTCAAGCTAAAAGATCATCGAATATATCTCGACATTATTCTGATTATTATTGGCGTGCTTGAAAAAATACAAATATTTGAGAAAAATCTTTCATAATCGCGGGGACCTTGAGGAGGATTTTAAAAATGAATAAAAAAAAGGTTCAAGGAACTTTAGAAATTATTCGTGGCTGATTTCATTCACCATTGACATTGCCGGGTTAAGTATCAGGCAAACACGATTTCTTCATCTTCGTAATTTGAATAAAGATATCCTCATTTAAATTCGTGCAAGCAATGAAAACATATCGCGATATGCGGATTTACGATATTTTACAATGTTACATTTCAATTTGCAGTCATTGCGAGAGTAATTTATTGGCCATTATCGTTATTCGCTGAATAAGGTTTATACTTTCGCGACCCCATAAATAACTCTTAATGTCGAAGAAGAGGATCATTAAATCAGTGATAATCAACGGGAGAAACTTTGGTGGCAAATGCATTTACTTATTTATTATTATTATTATTATTATTATTATTATTATTATTATTATTATTATTATTATTATTATTGCCACAATCATTAAAATTATATAATACAGTAATTACTTATCCTATTCGTTATGATTGATAGATAATGTTATTTTATATGCAAAATTTGTGTTACATAAGATGTGCAGTCATTTATATTACGTTTAATTATACGAATTTTTTTGCAATTTTATCATTTCAATAATATTATGTGATAAAATTAATATTTTTGCATAAAAAGCAGTAAAATAAGTAAAATAGACCACAGCTGTTAAAAATAATGAGATAATCGATACTGATTGAAAATTATAGCACAAAGGGGTCTTAGCGGGTCTTTAATCAAATTTCTTTGATTAAAATAATATCTTTTGAAATTAAATAGCTTTAAGTCAAAAAATGTCTTTTGAATCAATAATTTCTTTGAGTCAAATAATGTCTTTTTAAATTAAATTTTCCCTAATCTAAAAAATGTCTAAGCAAATGATGTCTTTTTAAATTAAATTTATTTGAGTCAAAAAATGTTCAATCAAATTTCTTCGAGTAAAATAATGTCTTGAATCAAATTTCAGTGAGTCAAAAAATGTCTTTTTAAATAAAAGTTCCCTGATTCCAAAAATGTCTAGAATCAAATTTCCTTCATTCAAAAAATCAATTTTTAATCAAATTTCTGTGATTCAAATAATGTCTTTTGAATCAATAATTTCTTTGAGTCAAATAATGTCTTTTTAAATTCTATTTTCCTGAGTTCAAAAAATGTCTTGAGTCAAATGATGTCTTTTGGGTCAAATTGTCTTGAGTCAAATAATGCCTTTTGGAATTAAATTTCCCTGATTCCATAAATGTCTTGAATCATATTTCCTTGATTCAAAAAATGTCTTGAATCAAATTTCTGTGAGTCAAATAATGTCTTTTTAAATGAATTTTTCAAATAAAAAAGTGTCTTTTGAATCAATAATTTCTTGGAGTCAAATGATGTCTTTTTAAATTATATTTTCCTTAATTCAAAAAATGTCGTAAATCAAATTATGTCTTTTGTATTAAATTTCTTTTAGTCAAATGAAATCTTTTTAAAATAAATTTCTCGGGGTCAAAAAGTGGTTTTTGAACAAAAAACCGACATTTTATTTAAGAAGACAAAGAATGTCTTCTTAAATAAAATATCGCAGTAATATCTTTTTGTATTAAATTTTCTGAGTCAAAAAATGTCTTGAATCAAGATTTTTTTCAGACAAATAATGTCCTTTTAAAGTAAGTTGCTTTGAGTTAAAGAATGTCTTTTGAATTAAATTTATTTGACTCAAGAAATGTCTTTTGAATCAAATTTTGTTGAGTTAAATGTCTTTTTCAATTAAATCTCTTACAGTCTAAAAATGTCTTCAATCAAATTTCCTTGAGTCAAATAATGTATTTTTATATTAAGTTGCTTTGAGTCAAAAAAAGTCTTTTGAATGAAATTTTCTTGATTCAAAAAATGTCTTTTGAATCAAATTTCTGTGAGTCAAAAAATGTCTTTTAAAATAAAATTTCTCTGATTTAAAAAATGTCTTAAATGAAATTTCTGTGATTAAAAAAATATCTTGAATCAGATTTTCTTGATACAAAAAATGTTATGAATGAAATTTCCTTGATTCAAAGAATATCTTTTGATTCAAATTTCTTTGAATCAAAAAATGTCTTTTTAAAATAAATTTCTCAGTCAAAAAGTGGTTTTTGAACAAAAAACCGACATTTCATTTAAGAAGACAAATAATGTCTTCTTAAATAAAATGTCGCAGTAATATCTTTTTGTATTAGATTTTCTGAATCAAAAAATGTCTTGAATCAAATTTGTTTGAATAAAATAATGTTTGTTTAAATGAAATACATATCTTTGAGTCAAAAATATTTTGAATTAAATATATTTGAGTTAAAAAATGTCTTTTGAATCAAATTTCTTTGAGTCAAATAATGTCTTTTTAATTAAAATTTTTTTAGTCAAAAAATGTCTTTTTAAAAATTGCATTTCGTTAAATCAAATAATGTCTTTTTAAATTAAATTTTCTACATAAGTTTATTTTTTTTAATATTTTCTACATAATTAAATTAAAAATTAAATTATATTTTATTTTATTAAAATTTTTTTATCGGAAAATTAAGGGCATGTCAGACTTACCCGATCCCTACCTTACCGACATTTTTTTGTCTGCAACGTAACGTCTACATTTATTGAGATATCAAATTGAAAATTTCTAAAATTGATGGTAAAGCATTAAGGTACGTTTATCTAGTCTTAAATTTTTGTAAAAATAAAAAAAATTTGTTTGAAAAATTTTTTTTTTATAAATGTCAATATTTAAGACTAGATAAACGTACCTTAATGCTTTGGCATCGATTTTAAAAATTTTCAATTTGATATCTCAATAAATGTAGACGTAACGTTACAGACAAAAAATGTCGGTAAGGTAGGAATCGGGTAAGTCTGACGTGGCGTTAAAACAACAAATTTTGAAGAAATATTGAATGTGTTTAACTATTAAGAAATATTCACTTGTATTTGTATTTTTTTAATGATTTAAAAATATTGACTTATTCTTTAACGGCTAAAAAATATTGACTTATTTTTCAACGATTAAAAAATATTAACTTGTATTTCTTTTTAAGGATACAAAATATTGAAATGTGTTTTTTAATTCCTCTTTAATTTTTTTATGAATTACAATGTAAGCTGATCTTTATTTAAAAAATTTATTGCAAAATCTTGTCTCTTGTATTGAGTCAAATTTATTTTTAAAATAAATTTATCTGAGTCAAAAAATGTATTGAATTAAATATCATTAAGTCAAAAAATGTCTGGAATAAAATTTTCTTGCGTCAAATAATGTCTTGTTAAATAAATTTTTTCAATAAAAAATATCTCCTGAATCGAATTTCCTTCACTTAGAAAATGCCTTGCATCAAATTTCTTTTGGTCAAATGATGTCTTTTAAGTTAAATTTCTTCCAGTCAAAGAATATATTTTTAAATAAAATTTCCCTGATTTAAAAAATGTCAAATATTTGAGTAAGAAAATGTCTCTTGAATCAAATTGTCTTAAGCAAATAATGTCTTTTTAAATTAAATTTATTTGTGTCAAAAAATGTCTTTTGAATCAAATTTTTTTGAGTCAAAAATTTCTCTTAAATTAAATTTCTTGAAGTCTAAAAATGTCTTGAATCAAATTTCTTCAATTAAAATAATGTGTTTTGAAATTAAATACCTTTAAGTCAAAAAATGTCTTGACTCGAATTTGAGTCAAAAATAATTTCTGGAAATTAAATAGCTTTGAGCCAAAAAATGTGTCTTGAGACAAATAATGTCTTTTTAAATTAAATTTATTTATTTGAGTCAAAAAATGTCTTTTGAATCAAATGTCTTTTTGAGTTAAAAATTTATCTTGAATTAAATTTCTTCGAGTCTAAAAATGTCGAATCAAATTTCTTCGAGTAAAATAATGTCTTGAATCAAATTTGAGTCAAACAATGTCTTCAAATTGAACATCTTTGAGTCAAAATATGCCTTGAATTTAATTTCCTTGATTTCTAAATCAAATTTCTTTTTGAATCATAAAATATCTTTTGCATAAAATATTTCTTCGAATCCAGAATATGTTTTTTTCAAATACACATTTTTTCGAGTCGAAGTTTTCTCATAAAAATAATACCTACTTCATACAGTTTCCTGGCATTTATTTTTTACTTTTAAATTTACACATAAAAAATAAATATTTACTTTTTATACTAATTCGGTCATTTTTTCAGATCTTTCTGGCCTTGGCGGGTCTTACCTACGCCCAGGATTTGTACTTCCGTGAGCCTGAGAAACTCGTGAGTGGATCACATGATTTGGGAGACACACGAGGAAATTATGCCTTTAATTATGAAACTGAAGGTGGAATTTCGCAAAGGGAGCAAGGATCTCGAAAATATGAGGGAACTGATGCTGAGACTCAATTAATTCAAGGCTCTGTTCAGTACAATGCACCCGATGGAACCCCAATTTCACTAAGTTGGACTGCTGATGAATTTGGAACCCAAGTTTCGGGATCTCATCTTCCCACACCTCCCCCCATCCCTCCAGCGATCCAGAGGGCTCTTGATTGGCTCGCGAAACAACCCTCGACGACTGAAGGACCTGAAAACTCGGAAAATTACAAGGAGCCACCGAAGAAAAACACCCTTTTACAAAAACAACAATTCAGACCACCACAGGGCAGAAAAAATTAGAATAAATTGTATTTAATAAGATTTCTTCAATTTGTGATTGAAATTTTCTTGGAGGTTCCATTTTTCGTTTGAGAAAAGTTTCAAAATTTGGAAAAAAAATTTTTTCGCAGGGAATTAAGCAAATGTATAAACAATGATTATTAATTGTAAAATTGATTTTAATCGCAATTAATGTCAATTTTGTTATTAATGTGTGGAAAACGATACTGGTACAAATTTTGTTATTATATTAATCACGAAATTGCATTGGTATTACTCATTACATATTAATAAGAATTTTCTCATCGTATTTTAATTTTTCAATTGATTTGCAATTTTTTTTTTTGGTATAGCAGCAATTTTGGGGAGTTTTTGTAATTTTTGACTTTTGTGTATTTGGGGATTGAAGAAAAAAGACTTTTGAAGAATTATTTCTATTCACTGAAGCGAAGAGATTGAAATCTATGATTAGACGTATTTTTAGATTGAAATTGTATTTTGCAATAAATTTTTGATATTTTTTATTTAAATGAATGGTTTTCTTTATTTTTTGTGCAATTTGGAATGATGAAGATTTTGGATCTTTTACCATAAAATATTATTAATTTACTAGTAAATATTATTTAATACCATGTTTGGAACTTGAAGATCTAAAAAAAATTTAATTTCGGTTATGTAAAAAATAGAAAACTCTTACATAATTTATTTTGGTAATTTTATAATAAAATAAGTTAAAAACTAAATTTTTGTTCAATAAATCGATTTGTATACTATTTTCCTTTTATCTTTTGACAAAAATTAAAAATTGAATTACAAGTTTAAGAAATTTTCGACAGATGGCAGCACGTAACAGTTTTTTGAAAAAACCTACATCATCATATAATTTTTTTAACCGTATTTTTAATTAATTCAAATTATTTCTGAATCTGGTCATTGAACTACTGGATTAAAAAATTTAAATTTCTAATTCGATCCTTCATAAACCTGTTAATTTATTTTCTAATTTGCAGAATCTTCTAAACTTGTATTTAAATAGATTTGAATAAAAAAAAATTGTTTAATTACATCTGCATTAAATCCATTCAACTAAAAGTCATAAATTAATTTTTTTATCAAATAACTTATAAAAAATCACAAAAAGGAGGAAATAGAAAAACATTATTTTTAGTGACTATAATCAATAATAATTTATTTACATTTTTTTACATTAAAGTAAACTTAATTATAATATCATTAAACTGAGTATAAAAAGAGGAATTTTCTCAGCAATTATTACGAAAAATTGTATCTAAATTCTATTTTTGCAAATTTGCACATTTTTTCATATTCCTGATAAATTCCTCCCTCTTTTTTTTTCACAGAATAGACATTTTATAGAGGTATCCACGCACAATTACACAAAAGTGTAATTATATCAGTAATTACGAAATAATCAAAATATTAACAATTTAGAAAAAATAGAGATTTTGAAAAACTTAAAAATTCACAAAATAAAGGTTTCCCTTCATAAAAAGGAAAACTGTTATTATAAATGCTTTCAATAATATAATAATAAAAATAATAATAAAAAATCAATTAAATAGTTAATTCAATTAACTATAATAATAAACTAATTAAATAATTTTTAATTGCAGTCTATCACTTTTTGTGCATAAACTATTAATCTCACAATTCCACAGAAAAGAATCATCAATTGACTTTTTTGAGTTTGACGATTTTCAAAATTTTCTAAAATCCATTTTTTAACTCGTTTTTTTTTTCATAAAAAATTATTTTTATGAATCAATATTGTCTTCTTCAGGATGAGCTGCGTTCCATTCGAGAGCCTTGAGAATTTCTGGAGGGATTGGTGGAGGGGTTGGAAGATGAGCCCCCTTAGGTTGGAAACCTTCTTCATTGGCAATATATTCCAATTGGATTTTATTTCCATCAGTGTCTGTGTAAGAAAATTGTCCAATTGCCTCCATTGCCTCATTTTCAGATCCGGCATTTTTCAGGTGACCCTCTTCCTCAGCTGCAATTCCATTTCCGGTCTCGTAACTCCATTTATAGGAGCCATCTGGATTTGGGCCGTCTTGGCTCTGTCTTATAATCGGAATGGGACTCGTATTTGGCTGTTGGGCCAGTGCTACTGCTATCAAAGCTGCTAGACATATCACCTGAAAAAAAATAAAAAAATAAAAAATTTAGATAATATTTATAATATTTATAATATTTATTTATTATTTATTCTTCAAAGTCGGATTATACAGGAATTTATAAGAGAATTGAAACAAAAATTGACAGGGGAGATTAACACCTTTTGAACTAGTGACTCCCCAAAAATTGCTTAAAAATATTTAAAAATGGGGAAGTTATAATTAATTAAGTAATTTAAACCAAAGTTTTGGGCGAGGGGGTCGTTTTACTCAACTGGTTATAACTTCGCTTTTTTTCAATATTTTTGAACAATTTTTCGGCTGCTTGTAGTTCAGAATATGCAAAAGGACTGGGAGAAATTTGGACTGAATTTATTTATTTTTATTATTTATGTATTATTAATTAATTATATTGTTCGTATTATTGATTATTAATTTCTAAATTTTTTAAAATTAGATTTTGCAGGAATTTATTAGAGGATTGAAACGAAATTTGACAGAGGTGCTTAATCCCTTTTGAACTAATGACTCTCGAAAAATTGCTTGAAAATATGTAAAAACGGGAAAGTTATAATTAATTAAGTAATTTTAATTAATTTTAATTTTCTCCCAGCCCTTTTTCATATTTTCAAAATATTGAAATTAATTGTTTATTTTTATATTATAAATAATTATAAATTATTAATAAAATTATTATAAATAAATTAATTATTTAATTTAATTAAAAATTAAAATATTGACAAAATATTGAAAAATAGCGAAGTTATAACCAGTTGAATAAAATAAATAAATAATTAATAACTTCACTATTTTTCAATATTTTTGAAATATTTTAATTTTTAATTAAATTAAATAAAAGGGCTTGGAGAAATTTGGACTGAATTTCTTTTTTTTTTATTATTTATTTATTATTATTTAATTTGATTGTTCGTATTATTGATTATTAATTTCTAAATGTTTTAAAATTAGATTTTGCAGGAATCTTTCAGCGGATTGAAACGAAATTTGACAGGGGTGTTTAATCCCTTTTGAACTAAAGGCTCTCTAAAAATTGCTTAAAAATATTTAAAAATGGGGAAGTTATAATTAATTAAGTAATTTTAATTTTCTCCACGCCCTTCTTCATATTTTCAAAATATTAAAATATTTAATTAATTAATTGATATATTAAAATTAATTATTTATTTTTATATTATAAATTATTATAAATTAATTAATTATTTAATTTAATTAAAAATTAAAATATTGAAAAAATATTGAAAAAAACGAAGTTATAACCAGTTGAGTAAAATAAATAAATAATTAATAACTCCCCTATTTTTGAATATTTTTCAGTAATTTTTGGGGTGTCTGTAGTTCAAAATATTGAAAACGGTTTGGAGAAATTTAGACTTAATCGCTTCTTTGTTTGATTATTTTAAGAAATTTTCAAATTTAAAAGTTATTCTCATAATTTGTAAAATAAATTTTTTTAATTTGTAAATAAATAAGAAAGCGAAGTGAATAAGGAATTAAAAGAGTTAAGTAATTTCGTTTTTTGAAATTAAGAAAGATTCCGGATGTGGAAATATTTTTCTGCACGAACACCTCTTTTGTATTTATTTCTCTATCAAAGTCTAAGATTCGAGGTCATGTGGTGTTTTGACTAGAGAAGATGATCCTATGTCTATACTTAATTACCAAGAAATAAAGAAATACGAATCGATCAGCGGTTACACCTGATAATGATGCAATCAAAGCTACAGTAATTTCCTGGTTTATTGCATAATCAACTAAACTTTATTTTGATTAGAGTTTACTGTCGGATAAATTAGCATCATTACTCGCTAATCATTTCTCTATTTATTTATCTTTTATATTATTTTTTTTTCATTTTTATTTTTTTTATATTCATTTATATTTTTTATTTTTTTTTATTTTCATTTTTCTATATAGTAAAATTTGCCATACTTCTTTATTATAAAATCGAAAGCAGAACAATTGCGACAGAGAAATTTTTATCTCGAAAATAGTTTCGTGACAATAAAAGGTCGAAACTGGATTCAATAGGTCATCAAATATTTTGCATTGTATCACGATTCTCGTCACTTTGGCCTTTTCTAAATGCTTTCTTCTACAGTCAGAAAAAGTTGAATAAATAATATAAAAATAAATAATAATAATAATAATAATCCATTTTAAATAATATAAAAAATTTTAATTAATCAATAATCAACTGGAAATGTATTTTTTCAAATAAATGTGAAAAAGAGAAGGTTTTAAATAGAAGATAAATTAATTCCTAATCAAATTTATATACAATGTTGTCAAAAGGTGTTTAATAATAACTTGTTTTAAAATTATGATGCAACGTTATTGAACCTCTTGATGACCCTCTAATTTATCATCTCTCCTCTCTCTTTTTCTCTCCCTCTGTCTCTCTCTAACGCAACGTATTCTTCAATTTTTTCGACGAAAAATTTCTTTTTTGTTCGATATTGCGAAATTATTTTCAGTTGAAGTTTCTCGCCTTAACAATTTTATTTTGTTTAAAAACTCGAATGAATTAAGTACTTAACTATTATTTATTTAACGTAACTTTTATCCCCCTCCACTGTATTTAATTTTAGGTATTTTAGCAATTTTACTTAAATGAAACGATTAAAATAATTAGATAGACAAATTGAATCACTAATTCTTGAATAAATTATAATAAACTCATTTACTGCAGAAGCACGATCCTCGCGCATAATTAAGCAAGCAATTAGCAGTGAATTTGCGTAGCATTGTCACTTATAGTTAGCATTTATGAAAACGACTTTTCAGAAATTACGTTTCACTTTTTACATAAGTATAAAATAAAAATTGTCATTGTCATTTTTTCTCAATTTGATCATTTCAAAATTTGTAAATATTACTCCTCGAGTAGAATAACAAGACTTTTTCACTTACTTGAAGTATTTTCAAATTTTTCGTACTCTCTTCTAGATCTAATTTTCTCGATCTTAATTTTTAATTTGGAGAGCTCAATCTGCATAAAAAAAAATACTCTTAAAGTCTCGAAATTACCATTTTTTTTTATTCATCTCTCTATCATAAAAAGAATTTATTTATACATATAAGTAATTAAATTAAAAAACCTCGATTTCTTAAAATTCATTTTAAAAAATATATATTTTCTTTCTAGGGGTGAAAAGATGGTTTTTGCTTTCACTGGATTCACTATATTAATCCAAAACTGGTGCGAGGGGTGGTTTTCTCCCTTTCGACGAATCGATTTTTTTTCCACTGAACTTACCGATCCCTTCATGGCGATTATGTGACAATTGTCTAAAATTGTTAATAAAATATTTTTGATTTTCAATATTCCGATGGAAACGCTTCACTGAACTGACTCAAGAAGCACTGCAAGCCTTCCGCTTTATATATTCTCATTCACGGATCTTCAGTAAGGTAAGTCATAAGGTAATACCTTATTTAGACCCCCCACCCCATTGGTTGGTTGGGCCCAAGAGATGCGGCAGTCCCGCGAACTCGATGAGCTTGTCTCATGTCTCAACGGCTGGTTGGGGACCTCAGAAGTTGAGGTCAAGCTTATTCCTGTGCAAAGGTCGTCCAGTCGCGGATTATACTCGTCATCCGAAAGTCCCGTGTCGGGAGAAATGAAAAGTGTCGATCAAATCGATAACTTTCTTTTTTAAATCGAAATTATCGGGCTTCTCTCATTCGGGACCCACCCTTCCACTTGCATCCATAAATCAAATACTGCATCGTCATCAATTTTATAGAAATTGAAGACTTACAAAAAAAAAAAAAAAAAAAAAAAAAAAATTTTAAAAAAATTCAGTACAAGTGCAGTAAATAACAACTAAAGTACAACATGGACTACAACAATCTACAACAAACTGTAAAAAACTATAATAGACTACAAAATATTTTTTTTATATTTATTCAACTTTCAAAACTAAACAATACATTTTTACAATACAAATAAATTTTTTTTTTATTATTTGTTTTTCGGTTTTTTTAGTTTCTGATATTTTGGTATAAATTGTAAAATATAATCGTGAAAAAATAGTAAAATAATTAAATAATAATAATAATAAAATTAGTAAAATAATTTTTTTTTTATTTATTTAAAATGTTTTTTTTTATTTTTTTTATTTTTATTTTATTTATTTTTTATGTTTTTATTTTATTTTTTTTATTTTTGCTTTCATTACATACAATGAAAAAGAAAAAAGTAATGTAAACTACTGTAAACAGTACAGCCAACTTACAAAAACTTCCTAATACAACTTTACAATACAAAAAAAGTTATAAATTTTTTTTCGGTTTTTTCAATTTCTGAGATTTTGGTCTGAATTACAAAATAAAATCGCACAAAAATCTAATTTAGAAACTTAACAACCCCTAAAAACATAGTAAATTAAAAAAAAATTTTTTTTTTCATTTAAAATACTTACCAGTAAATTTTTTTTCTGAAAAGAGGAAAAGCAAGGCTATTACGTCACCCTTAACTGAGATCGTAATGACCGATGACGATGCATTAGATGTTTTCCGCATGTGGCATCTTCCAAGTTCCATTCCATGCCACTCAAGGCTTAAAACCGGTATATGGTAAACATTTATCGAAATCCTTGCTCGCAGGATTATATATCAATTAAAACAGGTCATATTACATACAGAGAAAAAGGAATAGTAAAAAGAAAAAAAAAAAATATTAAGAATTTTCTTCTAATAAAATTTATAAACCGTTAAACAAACCTGTTTCTCATAAATGACTCTCTTAACTTAATACTAAATCACTTTTCCATCAAAGAGTCGTTGATAATTTTTTAATATATTTTTATTAATTCCGCAATGAGAAACTTGAACTTGGCGGTTTTTCTATTTAAAATTATAATATGGGCTCTAAACCCTTTGTGGTGGAAAGTAATATGTATTATGTATTTTTATTGCTGGAATGGTATGAAACCTCAGAAGTGTAAAAATTTTAAACCTCTTCATTTTTTGATTATTATTTTTAAAATTATTTGTGAGAAAATATAAATTTTCTCACAAATAAAAGTTTGATCGAATATTGAATTCGCGACGCATTTTCCGAAACATAAATAAAGATAATGAAAAAAATTTACGAGACACATTTCTTTATTTATGAACCGATTTTTGCAAAACGTTCATAAAAATGTAATTGCTTTCGTTGATTTGCCTATTCATATTTCAGTCTATAAATCAACATCTGGCATAAAAATTTGTATTGTATGTATACTATGTGTGTGATATAAAAACTATTTATAATAAAAAAATATGTGTCAAAAAGAAATTTTTTATTATGTAGACAACATAAATCACAAAAAACAAGTAATATTAATTAGTTTGATTAGAAATTACTATAATTTCTCGTTTTGAGTGACAGATTGACGTTTTATCCTGATCCTTGTCATTAAATCCATTGTCTTATGCGATCTAATCTAATGCGCAAATGAATGAAGATTTTTCAAAACAAGATATGACGCGAATTCATTTAAAATCATAAAAAATAACGTTTTATTTTTCTGATAACACAATTTACACTAAAAAGTCATTAAATGATCATAAAAAATTAATAGAGTCATTTTTCAGGCTAATGGACTTTAATTAATTAAGAAAGTACAATAAAACTTACGTGTATTATGAAAATCTATTATTATATGTAAGCAAAGCTGCTTTTCGTGTAAAGGTTCATCTTAATACCGACGTCTAAACTTTTCAAAGATTCGATTCGTGATGAATTGATTGAATTTTTCGCTCAAATAAACTCAAGGAATTTTTTTGTTTTTTGCCGGTAAGAAAAAAAATCTGCTTATATTTACTTAGTACTCATCTGTAGTGAAGGGAAGTGTCAACTTCAGAAGTCTTTAAGAGACTAAACCTCAGAATAGTAAAATTTTGTGTTAAATAGATACGAAATGACATTTTTGAGTACGACCAGAGTCGAATTAACATAAATTTAAATTACGTGTATGTCTTCCCTTTGATTTGAAAATACATTAAGTTATTTTGAGATAAACGAATGAATAGAATTAGCATAGAAGAGTAAAAGAACACGACCTAAGTGTTACCACATAAATCGACCTCTGGAAATTACAACAACCCTGCATAAAATTAAAGTTATCTGTAAGTTAAGGTCATCATTAGATCTTCAAATTATAATTTATAAATTTAGGCAGTAAATATCAGGCAGAATACTCGTAAACTGAAAATGGACAATAAATGTCAGATAAAATTAAAGCATTCTTGGGAAACGCTTTCATTGTATTTAATAATATAATAATATAATAATATAATAATACAATAATAATCGAATTCCAATTTATTACTTTTCTTGTCAATCGTAAATTTACAGATGATCCGGGATTTTAAAGATTGTCCTTAAAATACGGCCCGTAAAATTGAGCAGATAGTGGTAAATTTCATAACTACATTGTAAATTTTTATTGTAGAGAATTGCGCATGAAATTGTTGAATTAAATTGTTGGGTGATTTTCTGATGTCTGTAAAACGAAACTGGATTAAGAAGTCACGGTTTGGCATGCTAATTAAATCAAGATATTCGAGTCACGTCCAAGAATGCGGCAGAGTGACATCAAGGATTTGCTGCGGTGAATTACTCTCCCCCAACTATACATTTCTGTCACAGTATTACAAGATGGGTTATTAAGTTATTATTTCCCCAGACCCTCTTCTTATTCTTACGCACTTGTGATGCATTTTAAAATTTTAATAACGAATTATCGTCGTTCGGCACCGAATCTTGACAATTATTTTAATTTGCGTCGCACGCTGAGCGCGAAGTAGTTTTCAAAAGTAATTAGGATGTTTGTTAACATTTGTTGCTAATTTTATGTACAATTTAAATGAATATAGAGTCTAATAGATCAGATGAAGTTTGTATATATTCAATAACTCCCAATTCAGTAAAAGTTTTCAATAAATTACAAAGTTGAATAATAATAACTCTTCCTGAGTTGGAAATTGGAGACATTGGTTGAAAAATTCTTCAGGGGTAAAAAGTGAAAGAAACGAAAGCTAATTATTGTCAGCAACTCTGGCAATTATTAGCCGAATTTACGAGTCGGCATCGAGGAAAAAAATTTGGATTGCGTTCCACCTGCAAATTTGTTAAACATAAAAAGAAGAGATGAAGAAAAATCATTTCTGCGCATTTCGGGGCTTTAAGTACGTCCCATTTCCAGTTGAATGTGAGTAACTCGAGATTAACTACATCGTAACTTTTGTCCTGGAGAGGTCACACAACTAACCCAAATGCAAAGGCTACATTTTTACTTTCACGCGCTGGCAGATGCTCCCGACTTCAATATTACATATGCTCATCGGTTATAAGAGTACGCATCTCCAAGTGCTATATTCCATATTACACGCTCTGGGCAAAAAAAAATGTCGTAAGAAGGTGATTAAAGCGTGTGCTTATTACGAAAGTAATTGTCGAAATGCCATTGGTACTCAACATTTTTTTTAATAACGTGGGCTCCACTATTAAGGAATTCTCCCACCACTTTTCTACGCGAATCCTCCATTCTTCCACTTGAAACATTTTTTACACCAAGTGTCCATCCATAAGTACAGCAAAATGAAGAGGAAAATATTTTTTTATGAACTCATCTAAAAATACCCTTGATATATTTTTTCCATCGAAGTTTTTAAAACGTACAGCAAAATGAAGAGGAAAATATTTTTCCATCGAAGTCTTAAACTTTTCATAACTTTAAAAAATTACTTACCTTTACTTACCTTTGTACTACAAAATTCTTCCATCCATGTCTTTGAGACGTACAGCAAAATGAAGAGGAAAATATTTTTCCATTGTAGTTTTAAACTTTTCATAACTTTAAAAAATTACTTACCTTTAATCACCTTTGTTTTTCCATATAACGATGCCCTAAAACGTATAGCGAAATAAGGAAAAAAATTATTTACAAATTGCTGTTACTAATTATGAAACTTATTTGAACTGATGATGAATTTCAATAGCTAAGAAAAATTACATCCAAACCAGGTGGTGAATTACTAAAGAAAAAAATTGTTCTTGAAATTTTTTATCGGATTATTTCTTGTTTTGCTATTCGTGTCAGAAGCATTCCGTTGATGTGAGTCAATTGCAACTAATCTTATTATCCTTTGTATGAGTAGAAAAAATTATTTTCCCACACTTCTGTTTTGACTCAACACTTGAGATCATTAGAAAAAATTTCTGCTAAAAATTACTTTTAATTGAACTACGCAACAAATCAACAACTTTCGTATATTGGCACTGATTCAGTATTTACTTTTTGTATATATGTTTGTATTTTCGGGTAATGTAAATATATGTGTAAAAGAAATGATTAATTACGGCTCTTTCTGTTTATTCTGGCCACCACGCGGCTATAAATTCGGTCATCAAAGTCGCCTCGGGCTTCAAACTCATCCTTGAAATTATTATCTCACTACCTCACGAATTTCGATTCCATAAAGTTACATTCGCGGAAAGGCACATATTTTTCTATGGTTATTATAAATTTCTTTCTGAATTATCTTTTTGTATATAAGTAAAATATATTTTTATATATTTTTATTTATTTTAATGCAACATAATGTAAGGAAATTGCATTGTACGTTGAAAATGAAAATAAATCATATTAAATATTACATAAACCAAATTTCAATTATTTTTAATAGCCCACGAAGTGTGTCAAAATCAAGATTTATCAGTGTCATAATGAAGGGTTCGTTCCAAATCTGGAACGAATATGACACCTTCAAGATAATAATATATGAGTACTCTTTTTATTTAACTTTTATTAAACCCTCTAATTATTCCCCACCCTTTCGGGAATATATTACGAAGCTTAATAATGTCGTAAGATTTAATCGAAGGTTACAAAGACTCGATAAAGATTGGTCACCGAACTCTCCTGAAGATCACGACACGATCATCGGCAGCTAATCGACTTGGGAGAAAGTGACAGACTCCTATTGATTTGATCTTTCCCAATTATTCTATTCTATTGTATTTGTTGTCATGATTAATTTTACTTGAATATAAAAATGCAATAATGCAAATTTTATTAATTTTGTAACTTTTGCAGTAATAATTGAAGAAAAGGTATTTCGAAAATAAAAGTAAAAGTTAATACTATAGAGTATTAACTTTTCTTTAAGTTGTGAAGAGAAAGGTCACACATTTTATAAATCAAGGTGTTTGCGAGTCTTCGCTAACCTTTTATTTCTTCGTCTTAGGTGTAATACGTGAAATTAATGACTTTTTAAAAATTTAAAGCTTTTTCTACTTACATATTAAAAAATTGAATAAGATGTATTAATTAGCAAGAAAAGGTGGAAAAGATTGAAACACACTGCTGTATAGACTATTTCACAAATACCCCTCAATAAATTAAAACGTTGCAAACCTTATCAGGTCAGACACATCCAACAACTTGAGACGCCTCAGGGGAGATTTTAAGATTTCGGTGAGCCTTTAATCGAAAAGAGCGTAATATCAATTTTTTACAGTGTATGATTGCACACAGTAAGTCTTGTACAACATGTAAACGACAGTTATGCACGCGTGGGTACAGGATGAACTGCAATTTTTTTTTATTTTCTTTTTTGAGGTAGTGCAATCAAATCCATATGGTTATGGGATTATGGCATTTACGCACGCTTCACCTGCATAAATTTAAGATGTACAACTGGGTGGCTGTCGGAACGATCAAGATAAATAAACTTGCTGCGAATTGCGTTTGGTAATCCCAAGGAGAAAAAGTCACAAGCTTTATTTTTTTTACTTCCATTTGCCATACGTAGAGAATTTCAGGAATGTTTTATGTTGGGTCATTGAAAGTCGAAACGAAACATTGAAACGTGTTTCGAGTTCTGAGGGATTCCGTGATGAATCGGTCTGAGTTCATTGAGAAACTTGGAAAGTACCATTCATAAAGAGCGAACTGCATATCGTCTAAATATAAAAAAAAATAATAATAATACAGTAATACTATATTTCGATAAACAGGATGGGAAACCTTAACTCACGTTTAATATTTTTCTATTAATAGACTTTGCTTCTTTAATTCCTGATTGACTTAATTTAATGGCTTAACTTCCCGATATTATCATACATACTTAATCACATATCTTAATACGCTACGTCATAAAATAACTTTACGGAATCGACCTTCACTTACGAATTTCTTATCATAACTCACTCCCGTGATATTTCCTAGAAAAACTTGTACCAAAATCGATCAAATTGTGTTTAAAAATATTTCGTTTCACGAACTGAGAGACTATAAAAATATTGGCCTTTGTACTCGGGAAAGAATTTGAGGCCTCTTCTTCGAAATTATGTGGTTTTCATATTTTTATGAGAATGGGTACTTGGGAAACGAATGAGACAATTTACATATTCCTCTGAGTTTATGGCGCTTTTATATTGGTTCTGTAACTTAAAAGTATTGCATAAATTTAATAGTACTTTAATATGGTATTTTTACGTACTATGAAACACTAAATCTTGCTAATGTTTGCTGTTGACTAATTGGACTGAAAATTACCCCAACTGCCTGCGATCGGTTTTTAGACCTGTTTCTCAAAATCTAGGAACAAAAGATAACCCAACGGCGCAATAAATGCATTATTAACAAATGAAAATAAATTATGACAACTTATGTGAAAAATAACCATATAAAGTACCATAACCGGCGAAAAAGATGAAAAACTAGTCTTTTTTGTCTTTAGCAAAACTAAAGTTGTCGCAGAGAGATTGAGGAAAATATTGGAGAGTATGTTTGACTTTGGATGACAATGATGCTATCTTCGTCGCACACTCGTCACGCCTAGTTATCTCAAACGGCCAGAAAGTTAAAGAGGAGTCTCCTAGAGCCGAATATCACCGAGAGGGAGGTCCTAGCTCTTTACAAGGTTTCGGCAACATATAAAAGCCGGTCTACTCATCGATTCTACATCAAAACGAGACAAACGTCCTCAACATAGAAACCATGGTGAGTGGTCTCCATACACATTTTCTTTTACTCAAATCTCAATACTAGTTCTTCTCAAAACTCATCCAAAATCCTCAAAAACTATCACTAATTTTTGCTCCTTATTAATCATAAACTCAGCCACATTTTTGAGTCTTGTTTTACTGGGCGCTTTTTGACATGAAATTTGTTTAACTTGTGGTTTAATAGAAAAAACACAATAATAATAAATAATAATATATTTATTTTTTTTTTGTAATTTTAAATAGTGGGAAATGCAAAGATTGTTCATTTCATCTAAACGCCTCCGCCTTTGGGACGAAAAGAGTCAAATTAAACTTTCTCACCTCTGCTCTATGACAACATCTCTGCTTTCGTTAAGCACACAATAATTATCCATCTTCTCATATGCACAAAAACTTCGAGTCCTCCCATTCACAAGTACTTTTTTTCATTCTCAAAGATTTACGCAACCGTAGTTTCTCTTTTATCGATCTTTCCTCTTTCATCTTTCTCAAACGTAAACGTACTTTGCATACTGCATTTTGCTCGTTTCCCTAAATCAATCTTTACTCTCCCAATATTTCTTTCATTCGACAGAATAAAAATAATTTTTTTATTTCAAACTGATGAAACTCTTTACTTGTCGAATTTGAGGTATTTAATATGAACACGAATCATTAAGACTCTTGAAACAAATAAAATAATGAAATAATTTTTTTTTTCAGAAATTCGCAATTGCATCCCTCTTTGCCTTGGTGGCGTTGGCCTCTGCAGCCCCGGCAGCAGAACAGACCCAAAAGCCAATTGCCATCCTCAGAAGCAGTGAAGATGGTCCCAACCCTGATGGCTCCTACGCATGGAGCTACGAAACCGAAAATGGAATCCAGGCTGAAGAAACTGGTCAATTCAAACCACTCGCCAAGACCGCCGACTCAGACTCTGATGGTGCCATTTCGGCTCAAGGAAGCTTCAGCTACACCGCTGATGATGGAACCCCAATTTCTCTGTCGTACATCGCTGACGAAAATGGTTTCCAACCCCAAGGTGCTCATTTGCCAGTTGCCCCTGAAGTTCCCCAGGCCATCCTCAGGGCTTTGGAGTGGATCGCAAATCACCCAGAAGAAGACCAACTCACCAAATAAGTTAACTAATTTTGAAATTGTTAATTTAGAAAAAATCGTGATATCATTTTAAGCTCATCTGAAGAAAAAGTAAAAAAGTATTTTTTATTTGATAAAAAAAGTGTTGTTTTTACTTTTTGGAGGCAGCTTAATTTAATATCACTTTTTTAAAAAATAATAGTAAGAATTGTACATAGATATAAATGCCCGGCAATGAACCAAAATATACACTTTTTCACTTCATCTACCTCAAAACAGCTAGATTTCTTTTTATGTGGAATAAATAGTCTAATAGATGAAAATTGTATAATATTAAAATAAAATTGATAATAAACAAACTTGTTCTTTTGTTGAAAAATATTTTTTTAGATATCTCTCCTTTATGTACCGATACATATTTTTAAGAGTTTCTTTTAAATTAAGCTGTACTTGAATTTAGTTTGATAATTTAAATTCCAAAAAAGTGGCTACATACAAATTAAGGAGAAATGAAAGTGATAATTTCTTTTTAAAATTAATTTTTTTATAGAAATTAACTTTTTGATTAAGATCTCGAAACCGATTTACGTTTCAATTCAGTAAAACGCACCTTTTCGCTCATTATAAGAATTCCACCTTGTTTCGAGAGTCTTATTAGTCATTCCGTTCCTCGTAAAAGATCGTAATCCTCAGATCAGGCAAATAAAGTCTTGACTGACTACGCAATTTTTCATCTGTGTTCTCAGAAGTACTCCATTAAAGATGTTTTTTTATGAAATGGAGAAAAAACAGTAAATAGAGATTTCTTTTATGTACCCAAAAAACTGTTAAATTTAGCAAATAACTTTTTTGACTTAAGCAAAACCTTTCAAAATCCCTTATCTTCTGAAATCGTACAGCAAAATGAAGAGGAAAATATTTTTTTGTGAACTAACCTAAAAGTACCCTTGATATCTATTTCTCCCATCGAAATATTTGAAACGTACAGCAAAATGAAGAGGAAAATATTTTTCCATCGAAGTCGTAA
This sequence comes from Synergus japonicus, assembly GCA_900474275.1. Classification (NCBI taxonomy): domain Eukaryota; kingdom Metazoa; phylum Arthropoda; class Insecta; order Hymenoptera; family Cynipidae; genus Synergus; species Synergus japonicus. The sequence continues at coordinate 36,793 of UCOH01012089.1, forward strand.
ACTTTTCATAAATTAAAAAAATTACTTACCCTTACTTACCTTTACCTTTACTTACCTTTGTACAGCAAAATTCTTCCATCGAAGTCTCTGAGACGTACAGCAAAATGAAGAGGAAAACATTTTTTGTGAACTAACCTGTAAATAAAAACCTTCGATATCGCAATACCCTTTTTCAAAATTTTTAAAACTTTTTAAAAATCACTTACCTTTGTCTTTCTATTGACATCGAAACATATAGCGAAATAAAAAAAAAATAATTTTGTGAAAACTAACCTAGAAATATCTTCGTTGTCTCAACACCATTTTCAAAATGTTTGTAACATTTACTTACATTTGAAATCCCGAAAATTTGTAATGAAAAATTGTGATCCCCTTTTATCTTTTGTTTTCAACTCTTATTTTTAAATCCGGTCGTGACAAGGAAGAGTTACCAGAGCAATAGCAAAACAAGCAAAGCGTGCTTTCTCCCTGCAAACTTTTATTTGAGACAAAGGCCTGCGATCAAATAATTAGATGTTCTAGTCTATTTGCTGTTGAGTAATTCAAACTTAATGCTCAATTTAACCTTTGAGGCTGTCTTATTGAACCAGGGCTGTCCCACTTATAATAGTAAAAAAAACTTATATTATATATCCTCGTTCTAATAATAATTTAATACTTAATTACAGCATCCCTATAAAATAATATATTTTTCCACAAACAACATATGATCAATTTCTGCAGCGAAAATTATTCCTTTTAAATTATCCTTCATTATCATTGCCTCGAGGAAAGAAATTATATTCAATCGAAAGATAATTATCACCCCACAGAGGTGACCGTAAATTATTATCGAAAATCGTTTTGGAGAAGATGACTAAGAATTCAGATTTATGCACAAATTAATAATATTAATTATCCTTCAGTATATTTATTATTTTTGCATTGTTCATTATCATCACGTTCTTTTCTTGAAATCGTTTTTTATACAGCCCTGGGGATCCTCTCGCAAATAAATTGCTGATCATTGTTGAATAAGCTTCGATTTCTAGTCACAGATGACGTTGAGAATAATACAGATTCCGGAAGTGATCTTCTGACCTTTTGTTCATCAATTTAATCGATATCATATTAATTATTCCTTACGGTTCTCTTTCTCTTCGTGACAATCTTATATAAAATGACGTATCAAAATTTCTTTGATCAAGACCAATCACCTGATGGATGGAGGAGTCAATAGAAGCCGATTCTGCAAAAAATTACTATTATTTTTTTTTTTTTGTAAGAAATTATTTTTTAAAAAAGTTACAGTCAAATACAGATTTATTTTTATAGATCAGGGTAAGTGATTTCAGAAAAGTCAAACTTTCACCACCTGAATTTCGCAGCAACTTCTCCGTAATAATAAAAATATAAATTGACGCATAAATACCTCGAAATGAGGTGCATTTATGGGTGAAGAAATCACGAAAGGATGATTGACGATGTACATCGCAAAAAGTCGCGAAAAGTCACATCTTCTCTGAAAGTTGGGTTACAGGTTGGTGAGTCTCTCTTGCACAATTTTATGATTAGATACCGAGTAAAGAATTCAAATTCAGAGAAGGTCCTTGAAATTAATTAATTCATATTTAACTTCAATCTGAGCATCTTTTACGCATTAACGATATTAGATTTTTCTGCCTAGATTTCTGTTTCATATTCATCATAGATCCACGAGGTTAAAATTCACTCCTCTAATTTGACTGTGAAGTAACAACAGCCACGTCACGATTTATTGCCGAAGAAAAGGTAGACCTCTTCAGAATTAGGAAAGCGATAAATAACATCTTCAATGATATCTCGTCACATTTCGTTCGTGATTTTAAATTTAAATCATGATTTTTATATATAAAATTTGAGTGTAAAATAACTTAGATAAAATATAAAAATATTGAATAAATTACATGAAATTATTTATTGAAGTGTTTCTTTAGAAATAAATATGTAAATTCAAAAAGTTACTCATTTTTTATGAATAAAAAACGCCTGTAAGACTGTTTCCCTAGAAACTTCTTTGTGAAAATATTTGCCTACTCTCGAGGCGCTACACGTTAACATCTCGTAATTACTAATTAACATAAGCATTCACATTTCATCTCGAGTGCATAATTAACGCCTCCGTGTTTCTGCAATAAAATATGCAAGAAATATCATATAAAAAGCGAAATAATTATTTTAGATTATTAATTTTAAATACAAAAATCACTTTTTCATGGTAATTCATCAGAATTTAAAAATCCTAATTATAAATCCTTCACAATTTGACATATATTTCCTAGTATTAAAAGTCAAGCTTAAAATAATATTGCACAAGAATTTTTCAAAGAATCAATAAAAAAACAATTATGGTTTAAATTGTATTTAAAAAGCGTTTTATAACATTAAATAATATAATTGCATTTCTTTATGAAAATCCAATTAGATTTTTAATCTCTTCTACATTATTTCAATCACCATACATTACTTTTTTTCATTACTTTATTATATATTTTTTTAAATTTACTTTAACATTATTTCCTAAAGAGGCTGAGGAACCAATTTATGTAAAAAGCAGATAGTGTGAAATATTACTATTTCTTTACAAAATAAATCCATATTTCGTATTTCGATGTGGAATCTCAAAATTTGCTTTTTCCTCTCTTTCATTCTTCCATCGAAGTCTTTGAATAATACAGCAAAATGAAGAGGAAAAAAAATTGTAAACAATAAATGTATTTTCCAAATATTTCAATCCAAAATATCGATATGATTACCGAAATGTCGATCTTGCATCACAATGTGTTGTACGCGGATATTTATGCGCGTAAATGTAGTTAAAATAAATAAGCCATAAGTAAGAAGATGCTGCAGCGGACGACCTTGACATATAAGAAAAGTTAACCGTAAGCCAAGTGAGCGCTCGCCTCAAAGACATATAATACTTGTTATGTGTTACGTGCTCTCTACGGTAAACTATGGGACGCCGAAATCAATTTTACTTTCATTTTACTATACCCAGCCACCGAAGTCATACGTCTCACTTTTTTAATGAGTCACTATGTGAATCCCAAAATAAATATAAAACAAACATAAAGACTGATCGTCTTTTTTATCAACTTTGACTTTTTACCGAGAAAAAGTGCCGTTTTTCTTTTTTATGATGTATGCATGCATGTAGTCGAAGCACGACATAGTTTTTATGGATGTTACACATTTTTTTAGATGTTGTGGCATGATTTACACATTTATTAGATTTATTTATTTTTTATTCACTTTACAGATTTTATTATGTTATATGCTATATTATATATATATATATATTATTTATTATATGATTATTATTGCATATGATAAACATATTACCAATAAATCAGCTTTTGTCTATGTTTTAATAATCTTTCATAGATATTTTATGCATTTTGTACGTTTTACATGTTTTACATATTTTCCATGCATAGAATTCTAAACATGCATTGAAAAAAGTTTTTTAATTTATTTCTGATCAGCAGAAAGATATGAAGATGCTAATAATAGGAAATGCTTCGAACTGGATTACATGCTGTGCGTTAATTTCTCACAGTAGAACAACCCGATTATGGTCAGCCGCAGTGAAAAGAGAGATGCTTATAAGCGGCAACGAACTCATACCTTTGTCTGCACAATTTCATTCTTTAAACTTTCTGCAAGCTTTTAGAACGATAGTCCTAAGAATTCTGTAATTGCTGAATAAATACTTTTTTTAATTTCCCAATTATGAAAATTGCTTGTCATTAAAAAAGTGAGAATCCCGTTAATCAGAGAACAAATACGTAAAAGTCAGGGTCTTCAACTCAAAGCGAAGGAAAGCGAACTGTAAAAAAATTACTGATGCAAATGTAAACTGTGAATCTGCAGAATTGGAAAAAATCCAAGGAGGAAGGAAAATGACAGTGGAAGAAAGGAGACAGTGTTGAAAAGGATACAATTTATGAGTAATGAAAGAAATTTATAAAGAAAAAATTTACAAAAAAAAATTTACAAAAAAAAATTTACAAAAAAAAAATTACAAAACAAAGAAAACAAAAAAGAAATGTGTAGTTTGTAGAAATTCTTGTATTGTAAATAGGTTTCGTAGAACGGTGTGCTATTTGCATATAAAACATATGCTACCCTCTTTTGTTTTCCCAGACTCCCACACCCATTTACACTCCCATAAAACTGCGATCAAGACCTTCTATCTGTACGACATTTAGGATACTCTCCTCCAATATGTGCCACTTCTGCATTAATGGCATTCGACGTCTAAAAGGTTCGGAAGTCGCCTAAGCAACTTTTTTCTTAAATAAATGTATGCCGACAAACAGCTTGGAACTTATCTTTTACATATTTTGACCGCATAAAATGCGTTAATGAGAAGAATGAGAAGAACACATGTTTCACGTATAAATGCCGGCATAAAAGTTGAAAATTTAAAAGTAAAAGTGTTTCTGCGTCAGCAGTGTCAATAATTAAGATGTATAAGATGTGAGATGCATCAGCATCACTTTGATGAGATCATTATTATCCACAACAATAGGAACAATAAGGAAGAGACACTTCACTTGCGTTGTCAATACTCATATCGAAATAGAAGTCACTGGCACGCGGTCCGTTTACATAATGCACATAAACCTTTAACAAGTAGGATGCAACTTTCTTATGAATGAAAAGAGAGATTCACTCACTAAAAGTCACACCCTCCTCATTTATTGCAGCATACATCAATCTCCTAATTGTCGCCTTTTAATTAAACTTTTCACATTCAGATTTCACTCTCTGTGCAGAATTATGCACAATTGACATTATCAAATATCTCTCTTTTTTAAATGTCAATTCCTAAATTCGTACATATTTCAATTACATATATGAAAAAAGGAAAAACTTTTTCTTTGCTTCTTTTTAAAATAGTCATAACCATATTACCTAGATAGTGAAAAACTCGACACATTTATCTTGAGGTTGACCGGTCTATTAATATATCTATTTACTTGCTAATTTATATTAGAAGTAATAAATTCTAACAGACTTTGTGTCATTTCCATAAGTTATTTGATTAATTAACGGGATGTCCTCCGCGGAAAATCTGTTCGCGCCTGAGTTCGTGTAATGGATTGCAGGACATTAAGGAAAATAACTGATAAGCCGTGCAAATCATATTTATTTATTTACTCGTCGCCTCCATTTATTTCACGTCTATATAACAGTTGTTAACAGTATTTTAAGACCAGATAACATTTCCTCCAAAAAAAAAAAATAATAATAATAATAATAATAATAATTCGAAAGTAAACATTTCCTTTTCCTCTGTTGCCCTGTATCCAGACCCTTTGGACCAAACTGCCGTTGTCGGGACATTTAGTGCGGTGGCGTTTAGAGAAATTATGACAATTGAGTAAGCATCCTTTAACGGGTACTCGATGACATTTAACTCACTGCGACACGCTGATCCCCGGGACGGTATAGCCTTCTTTGATGTATGGTGTGTTGTTTTTGTACATACATCACCATACACACATTCTACACACATTCTACACACACATTCTAAACACACATGCATTATTCCTTCAATACATGCTAAGATTATCCTATGCACACAGTGTAAACGTTTTCTAACACATGGTGCATCTCAACATGTACATCGTAACGTACAATGCACACAATTCATGAGATACGGATACCAAGTTCCAAGTTGCATGCAGTATGTGACTATGTGTACCCTTGGCTTAACTTGGCGCGTCTAAATGCATGTAAATACGTTCCCATGTTCATCTGCCAATATGGCGGGGACATATGGATATGGAAGGGTTTAAACATCCTCAATGTATGCCTTCGGGGGTATATAAGCGCCGGCTGCTGCCGGTCTTGATAACCACTTGCCAGTCAACGATTACTGCTGCAACATGTTCGCATCATTGGTAAGCGTTGTCCAGAGGGTGAAAAATACCGTCAAAATTGCAAGATTGCAACTCATTTATATCATTAATCATCGCGATTTACTTACCCCTTGTTGCCGCGGAATTGGTTCAGTGAAATTAGTTCAGCGGAATTGGTATGCTTCTCGCGCGCTTCATAAGTTATGTCGGAAGTTGAGATCCGCGCTGGGAATATGATGAACATCGCGAGTGCGCGCTCCACATTTCGCGAGTGTAAAGCGTGCAAAGTGCTACACATTCAATAAACATTCTGATTTACGCCGACGTTTTCTGTAGATATGGGACTGCCATCTTTAATGTCACCGAAATTGCATTTGGCATATACTCGACTCTTCCAACATTAACGAAATCCCGAACAGAGACCCTTGCAATATTAACCAAATTCACCTCTCTTAAATGCCAGACTGCGCATGCGCAGTGGATGCGCAGTGATTATCAAGTGATTTGAGAAAGCTGATCATTTCAGGCAGGTTAATAAGAGAGGAATGCGATTAATATTGCGAGGGTTAATATAGGGCGAGTCGAGTGGACAACCAATCCATCATAAGAATAAAGGCGCCGAATTCAAAAATAGCCAATTAGAATTTTTCACTCGGATTGGAAATAATTCTGATTAGTCGTTTTTGAATTTCGCGCCTTTATTGTTAGGATTGATTGGTAGTATGCCAAATGCAATTTCGGTCACGGTAAGATTCGGAAGTGTGAGGATTATGACAAATGGCGATTGGAGTGAATGAATATTAGGTTATATTCGGGAATATCAAAATGAAGTTGAATACTAACTCGACTAAACTGTGAATTCATGCAAATAAAAATTAGACTATCTGGTTATTAGAGAAAATGAAAATTATGCCGAATAACAATTCGATATAGTAAAAAATATAGTAAACAGCATTTAGGACAAATAAAGATTATGTCAGTTGACAATTCGGACAAATAAAAAATATGGCAAGTCGGTGTTCGACAACTTGATTTTCGACTAAATGAAACTTATATGAAATTTGTGGAAAATTCATGCGGTTAACTGTAGATTTATAAATTTTTACTTGTTTAAGTCTTAACTAAAAATCAGTGAATTTCCCAGTTACACTGAAAACAAATTTCATGTGTGTGTTGCTAATTACAGTTTTGTGTTAAATATTTCTTTTATCTTTTTCATTTTATTTATTGTTTTTATTTTATTTTTTATTTTATCGTTTCGGATGAGAACGAGCATCGGATAAGCATAATAATGAAGTATAAAAGACAATTTTGTTAACTTCAATGCAAAATAATCAATTCTTGATCGGGGAGTGGGGGGGGGGGAAGATGAACGGATGAAAAGTTGCAACATTATAACGATCGTAAAGGTGAGACGAGACAAGTGCCTGCAATCCACTCTAATGTATTATTCTTATCAGAAGATCGTGAATTACTGCCTGGAAAAGGAATACAACCAAGAAAACGTATCGGTAACGAGTCGCCGACATCGATACCACCTCCCTTCTAGAATTTTATCTTCTATCCCCCACTTTTCCATTCCCTATACAATTTATCGGTAAAAAAAAAATAAAAAAACATAAAAATAGAAAAAACTAATAATAATTTTTAAAATTTTGTCTGCAGATAGCAGTAGCTTTGCTTTCCGCCAGCGCCCTCTCAGCACCAGCAGAGGAGCCAGTGCCGATAGTGGTCCAAGAGCAAGACGGTCCAAATCCTGATGGATCCTACAGTTGGAAGTTTGAAGCCGGAAACGGGATAAAAGCAGAGGAAAGTGGTCAGGTGAAGAACGCGGGAACAGAAACAGAGGCGCTTGAAGCTCAAGGATCCGTTTCCTACAAGGACCTTGAAGGTCAAGACATCTCATTGACATACATCGCAAACGAAAATGGTTTCCAGCCTCAAGGCGCTCATCTCCCAACAACGCCACCTATCCCACCTGCGATTCAAAGGGCGCTCGAATGGATAGCTGCCAATCCATCCAAGGAAGATCAGAATAACGTTTAATCAATTTTTACTCTCCTGATGTGACCTGATCTCAATGACCTTGACTATCGCGACTCTACTATCACAATACCATGTCCTCTAATTATGTTTAGGGCACTAAAACCTATTGTTGTACATATTTATTACTTATTATCTATTATCTATTATAGTATTTTTATTACCTATCAATTACTATTTTTACCATACCGCTATTTCGACGAGAGGCATGTAATTCATGGAAATGTGTTGCGAATAAATTATGCATCCTGACAGATAATGTTTTTCACTTCTTCTTGAAACCCCTTTAGGTTTAGTTGATTTATTTTTATTTATTTATTTTTTTTGTATAAGTTGATAAAAGAAATGATAAGGAGCAATAACAATGAAGAATAGAAGATGCGAGAATGCGATCAGATAATTTGAGTTTCGATTTAGAAAGTAGAAAGTAGGATTGATAACTTGGGAGATTAATTTGGAGTCGTAAATAAAAATTGACTCGTGATATGACAGAATTTCAATTGCAGTATATTCTTTTCTTATATAATCACCTGACAAGTCGGTTTATAACGATTTGTGTAGTATTTCAAATTGAACTAGCCTAGACGATTCAAAAGGAAGGGTAATATATCCAAATGAGGACAGAGATGACTTATATTTGCTCGTCTCCATTGCTACCAACGAGCAGACTATTACGCGATCTCTCTTGCAGCAATCCAGCAATGCGATCTCTGACCTCTACTTTTCATTACTGTAATGAAGGTGCGTATATATACTATTCAGAAAATATAATGCATTTCTGATAGATGAAATGCTCCGTCTTGTGATTTGTGATTGTGATTTATGACGAGGAAATAAATTAGGTGGAGGTAAAACAAGACTTAAATTGCGGGACGCTAAATTGTGGGGTGCATGAAGATGCATGGCGAAATTATCGGAGGAATGTTAAGAAATAGAGATTATGAGGTTCTAGTAGTTTGTGATTATTTGGATTCCTGCTGGAAGTAAAGAGATAAAAGTCCTATCCCTTTCAATCTTCTTCTATCTCTCGCCTATTCCCTTTTATCTCTTTATATCTCCATATCAATCCACCTGTTCGCTTATCTTTTTGAATCTCGATTTTTCTATCCCTTTCTATCTCTCGCCTATTCCATTCTATCCCTTTTCAACCTCAATCCACTTTTATCTCTTTCAATCCCCACTTCTCCATGTCTCTCTATATCCGCATCTCCCTGTCTACCCCTTTCTATCTCTATTCCAATCCACACCCTTCACTTATCTCCTCGAATCTCCTCCTTTCTATCCCTTTCTATATCCGTATATCCCTGTCTATCCCTTTCTATCTCCATCTCAATCTACATTTACACTTATCTCCACTGTATCTGTCAATCTCCATCTCAATCAAAGAAATATAAATCCTATTCCTTTCTATCTTCTTCTATCTCCAAGATAGAAAGAGATAAAGATTCTTTATCCTTTTCTATCTCTAGCCTATTCCCTCTATCCGTTTCTATCACCAAATCAATCCACCTCCACACTTATTTCTTCAAGTCTCCTCTTTTCTATCCATTTTTGTATCTTGTCTATCTCCGCCTATCTCTTTCAATTCCCACTTCTTAATATTTTTCTATCTTTTGCTCATCCCCGCCTATATCTTTCTATCTCCTTATCAATCCCAATTCGCTTTTATCTCTTTTAATATCCAGATATCTATCCCTTTCTATCTCTTGCCTATTCTATTCTATCCCTTTCTATGTCCTGCTCAACCTTAATTCGCTTTTATCTCTTTATATCCCGACTGCTCTATCTCTTTCTATATCTGTATACCCCTGTCTATTCCTTTCTATCTCCTTGTTAATCTCAATTGGCTTTTACCTCTTTTAATCTTCAGTTTTCTATCCCTTTTTATCAGTTGTCTATCTCCACCTATCTCTTTCTATTTCCTTGCCAATCTCAATTCGCTTTTACCTCATTTTACTCTCTAGTTCTCTATCCCTTTCTATCTCTCGCCTATTCCATTCTATCCCTTTCTATCTCCATTTCATTTCACTTCCACGTCTATCTTTTTCAATCCGCATTTCTCTATCCCTTTCTATCTCTCGCTTATTCCATTCTATTCCTTTCGATCTCCTTATCAACCTCAATTCGCTTTTATCACTTTTAATCTCCAGTTCTCTATCCCTTTCTATCTCTCGCCTATTCCATTCTGTCTCTTTCTATCTCCTTGTCAACCTCAATTCGCTTTTATCACTTTCAATCCTCACTCCTTTATTCCTGTATATATCTCTCTCCTTTTATCGTCTATACCTTTCTATCTTCTTGTCAATCAAAATTCCCTTCAATCTCTTTTAATCCTACTTTTCTGTCCCTTTTAATCTCTTTCTATTTCCTTGTCAATCGAAATTTATTGCTATGTGTTTTAATACTCTAATTTCTGCCCAATCCTAATTCTGAACTTATCTTCTTCAATGTCTTCCTCTCTGTTTCAATTTAATTCATTTATTCAAATTTATCCTTCTTTATCTTACGTATGTACAAAATATTGTAGTTATGAAATTGTCATGCATATTTAAAATATGAAGATTAATAAGCTAATCAGGGAAAGATAGCCCTGGGGATAGAAAGAGAATTAGGGATAGAAAAGAATAGAAAGGGATACAATTTTTTGCAAATAAATAGGCTAAGAGATAGAAACAGATAGACATTACCAAAAATTGAGATAGTCTGAGGGATAGGAAGAGATAGACAATACCAGAAACAGTTATAGACTGAAAGATAGGAATCGATAGATACCATCGGACATTCGAACCCTACTCTGGAAGGTATCAACACACACATATCTTATAAATCCATTTATTGTCATCATAGAGAAACATACACTAGTCTCACTCCTTTCACTTAATAACACATCACGTTTTCCTGTCATCCCGTTCTTTCTCTGGATTTTTAGCCAACCATTCAAGAGCACGTTGAATTAAAATTGGAATGGGCGGAGGAGTTGGAATATGAGCACCTTGGAAGACAGCTCCATTTTCATCAGCTTGCCAATCTATTCTGATTGGAGTTCCATCTTGACCTGGCCAACTAGCAGTACCTTGAACAGACGCAGCCTCTTCTTTCGTACCAGGATTTTTCAACACTCCTGATTCTTGGTACTGGATACCATTGGCAGTTTCGTATTGGTTGAAGAAACTTCCATCGGGACTGACGTCTGACGACTGGCTGATGATGGGAATCGCCACATCCTGGAGCTTCGCTGGACTTGCTGCGAAAGTTCTTGCAGTCAAGGCTAGGAAGACTAAGCTGGAGAGGATCATGATTGATCTGAAAGTTGGTTAAGCTGTCTCATTAGAAGAATTTTATAGAAGAATCAAGTGTTTCTTGAGACGAAACAATGGTTACAGTTTAAGGAAGAAATTGTGCTAATGTTTTTACTTTTGTTTCATCTATAAAAACAACACTTTAGTTTGTAAAACCAACACCTTCATCTGTACGAACAACAACTTTATTTGTAAAAACAACAACTTTATCTGTAAGAACAACACCTTTATTTGTAATCACAACACTTTTATCTCTGGCAATGTGCAATTAGAGAAAGAACAACAGTACTCTTATAGAAAATGAAATCGTTGCAGATAAAGAAATTCACAGTGAGCAAAAAGACATTGTCATCATGAGGACGTCCTAAAAACATCCTTAGGACGTCTATGTCAGTCTAATTGATATCCTAAAGACGTCTCACATCCAAAAGACGTCTTTAGGACATGAGTCATCTTTTGACGTCATTTGGACTGACATGGACGTTCTAAGGATGTCTTTGGGACGTCTTCAAGATGTCAATGTCTTTGTTGTTGTTTTTGGAGATTGGAAAACTGTTAACATTTTTAACCAATCGGTACAGCTAAAGAAATATGCCTACGTAGAAAACAACTCTTTTTACATAAAAAACAACTCTTTTTAGATAAAGAATAAACCTTTTTACGTACAAAACAACTGTTTTTATGGACAATACACATGTTCTTAAAGATAAAGCAGTAATTTCTTCCAATAGACCATATCTAATCGACGTTTTACAAGATAAAACAAATCTTTTACAACTCACTGAGTACTGCAAATGCCCTCAAGAAGAAAATTGACAAGAAAAATGATAGTTAAAAGACATAAAACCCTATAGAAATGGTGCTATCTAATGAAAATAGGGATTTGTGAATCACTGTGGTATCAAAAGGACTGTGTTCTCTCTAATCTTTGATAAGGTAGAAAGGTGTGAACCTACCTGACAAGCGAAGGTGTTCTGACGATCCTTAGGAGCTACACAGCTTTTATAGGAAAAGTTGATTCGTGCTATCTTTGACATATTGCGTCAAATGTCATTTAGACCTGATACCGGTTCAGGATACTTTTGAGTTGCACATCCCCATATAATGATGGTTTACAAGTTAAATGCGTTATAAATGGGAGACTTTCCCAAGATTTTTCACTGGGAAACATTATGCAAATCATCTTTAATGTATAAGTGCTTCTGATAAGTTCAACGACAGGTTTTTATGAGTCAGAAAGAAAAAGGGCGGCATGTTGTTGATTCGATAATTGCTGGGAAGGAAAACCTGATCGTGGATAATGGATTACTTCTTCAAGGTCTTGATATAGAAAAAACTATATGGAAAAACTTTTATGGAAAAACTATATTAATTAAACTGCTTTAACTACTACTACTACTACTAAAATTTAATTTAAGGTAAATAAATTACAGTCTGTGTCAAAAACATTTTAGAAGATGAGATTCTTCTTTCTTATAGTTTTTTTATCTTATAGTTTTCCTTTCTTGTGGTTTTTCTTTCTTTCTTGAAAAAAATATTGTGTGAAATAAATGTTCTTTCTTTTAGGAAAAGATCTTAAGGAATTAGAATCCCTTTAATGGTAAATTAAATTTAATCCCTTTAAGTAATTAGTAAAAATGGTGGGAATCCTTGAAATACAAATTCTAGTCTTGAAACATTTTTTTTAATTACATACAACAATTTTTTAAATACATATCATAGAGATGTGTTTAAATGTCAACTTTTCCCAAATAAATGATGCAAAGAAATTTTGAAAAAATGTCTTATATGTTAGACAAGTAATATTAAATTGAAATTCATCCCTGTCTTGTAAAGAAATCTTAATATTTTTTTCAAATCAGAGGATAGCAATTGAAAAAATGAATCATCTTGTTTTAAATTAAATACAATTTATTTAGCAATGAATAAAATATTAGCAGCGAATAAAATAATAGCAGTGGATAAAATTTCGAAATGTTGTAAGTTGGTCCAAGGATTTTTCCTCACTCTACATTTTCTCATTTTGAAAAATTTATTATTTAAACTAACGATATCCGAAAAAACTTAGCAAACAGACATTGATATTATTTACTATCAATAAATGATAAATTGTTGCTTGTAAAATAACGATCGAATAACAAAAATTAAAGGTCATCTTTGTATAAATTATTACTGCTTAATTAAATCCAGTGTATCTAATTAATAAATACAGATTTATTTCATCTGATTGCAATAATAATATTTTTACTTTATATTTATATTATATTGATAATTATTAATTACAAAAAAAAAAATTCACAAAATGAGGTGAAAATAAATGGAAATTAATAGTTTTGAAATAGTCATTTATTAAATAAATCAAATCACACAAATATCCTTAAACTAATAAAAAAAATCGTAATTTCCAGGGAAATGAATTAAAAGTTGTTTATCACTATTCAGCAAAATCTTTATTTACATATAAAAATCACAAGTTATACAATCACTGACTTTTGCAATAGTGCACAGTGTTAATACTCAAAATCATCTGCTCAAAAATGCAGACTCGAGTACAATAGTAATTATAATTATTATATAATCATAATAATAATAATAATAATATAATAATAAGCACATTGTCGCTTATTGTTACGAACTCGTAACAGAACGATTTATTTTCTAGATTAACATTTTTTTTGTACAAAAAATAAACTTTGTAGTACGATTGTTAACGAGTCGTGATATGCTTTTATGGGTTGCAATGTATATTTATATATTAATATACCACGCTATATTTATTTATATGAAAACATGAGAAGCTGGGTAGATTTTGTCCATGGCAAGCTTTCTTCTTCAAATGTGGACTTTGGGATGGACGATCAACCTGTAATTTCATTTTATTAATTAAATATTCCTCAGTACCTCTATAAAAATTAAAAAAAATTATTAAGTAAATAAATAAATTAATTTCATTATTAAGTATTTATTTATTTATTTATTTATTTATTAAGTCGTTATTAATGTTACCTCTTCGAGGTGGTGGGTTTCCATTTCCCAAGTCATTTTCTTCCGGATGGGCCAAAATCCAAGCAAGAGCCTTCTGGATCTCTGGGGGGATTGGAGGGGGGGTTGGTATATGCGAACCTTGAACTTGGTAGCCATTTTCGTCAGCAACGAAAGTTATGCTCACTCTTTCACCTTCCGGTGAAGTATACGAATCTGAGCCTTGAACAACTACCGGAGTTTCATTATCAACTTGCTTTGGCTGACCCGATTCCTGGTGACTGATTCCGTTACTCGTTTCGAAGCTGCAAACCAATTTGTATTTTCATTTTTAATAAATTTCTTTAATAAATTCTTATTTATTACTTTTTTTCACTGATCTCTATAATAACTGGATAGTGCTTGGAACACAATTTTTGTGACTTGTAGAACGCCATTTTCTTTTGGAAATTTGTGCACTTCGGGAAACTTCGTGGCTTGTTTCGACAACATTCGGTTCGATAACATTCGGGTTCGGCAACATTCGGTTCTTCGCGCTAAAATTTAAATTACGAAAGTTACATTGATTCTCGAATATCGAACCGAATGTTGCCGAAACAAGCCACGAAGTTTCCCGAAGTGCACAAATTTCCAAAACAAAATGGCGTTCATTAGTCACGACACTTTTACACGGCATCCGCTATTCAGTTATTATATAGATCAGTATTGTTCTTTTAATATTCCGAAGGATTTTTTTCTTACTTATTGACGTAATTTCCATCGTGATTGACCTCCAGCTGCTGGCTGAGGATCTGTGCATCCTTGTCCGCTCCACTCTGCGGTCTCTGAGGCGCACCGAGAATCCCCGTCACACATAGTGCGACCACCACGGCCTGAAAAACAGAAATTGATTAACAAATTAGCAGATTAACAAATTAACAGATTAACAAATTAAACTCCGCCCACTAAAATGGGCTAAGCTCCCTCCGCCTATTGCACACAAAAGTTAATCCAGAAAGTTCAAATGCCGAAGAAATCAAATGTTTCGATCTAAAATATATAGAACTTGTTGGGAAATTTTCCTCTGCAAAAAGAATTGACCCGAACTTCTTGTGATTAAACTTCGAACTTTGTGGGTTCTGCACAAGATGCTAATCTATTTGTAACTCATCGCAACTTTGGTCCCGATTAAACGATTCAAAGGTAGGTAAATGTCAGCAGCAAGATAAGTGCAACTGGGGCTCTCACCATACAATGTAATGCTTACTTATTCACAGTGAAAGTGATAGATGGGCTTGTATCTCGTAAACTCGTGCTCCTCCACACTAATGACTATTAGCTTCTTTGACTCGAGATATCCTCCCACAACTCATGACTTATCAAAACCCAATCGACAAGTTCTGATCATCCAATTGCCTATTTTCGTGATTTGGGATCGTGATATACATTTCAATCCATGCATTTCAATCGTACTGTATGAATATTAGATATTGTAGGAAATTTATAAGTATTATGAAATACAATGAGATTGATTTGAAGTATCGTTTGTTATTATTTAATACCTTCCATCTTGTTTAGGCTTTAACATTAGTTTAACTATACTTTAACATTACTTTAACGTTAACTTAACTATAACTTAACTTTAACTGTACTTTAACATTAAAGTAATGTTAAAGTATAGTTAAGTTTTAACAATAGTTTAACTAAGGTACTATATTAGATGGGAATATGCAAGCTACGATCTCGGTTCCAAAATATATGAGATAAACAAGGAGAAATGAATGTATGTCTTTGTCTTTCTTATACATTTTGGAAACCAAAATAGCGGCTTGCATATTCCTGGGTTATATAGTACTCTAGTTTAACTATACTTTAACTATAATTTAACTATTCTTTAACATTACTTTAACGTTAACTTAACTATACCTTAACTTTAACTATAATTTAACATTAAAGTAATGTTAAAGTATAGTTAAACCATTGCCATATTCACCTAGTACAGCTACCAACCCCACCCTGAAAAGCCATAAGAAACCATACTTGAAAAAACCCCATAAAAAGAAAACCATCACCCAAAAACGCATGCTGCACATGAAATATTCTTTCAATGAACAAGTGAATCACGCACTGCATCCTTCTTTCACAATATTCTATATATCGTATGAAGAAGCTGCAATCGTAACGGATAGCGTCATTATATCGACTCGCATTAGAAGTGTGCGCAATTTCTGAAATTTTCCACACTTATTGTAATTTTCTCGTCTTCAGGGCGTGCCGCGTTGTTGAAACGAAGCATCTCGGCAATAAATGTGCTATTGATCACGTTTCTTCGAGATCCGTGAGCTAACTAGAAACGTGACAAGAATCTTCAGCAATAGAAAAAAAAAAAAAAAAAAAATGCAAACCACGCTAATCGAGAAGAACTACCAATGATTCATCAGTGCATCGACTTTTACGTATTATGTATAATTTGCAATCATTTTCAGGCACCTGCAACCGTATTTAAGCGTGTGCAATTATTTTTATGCTTTTTTAATGATTTTCATGCATGTGTAATGATTTTTATGCATCTGTAACGATTTTCATGTAAGATTACAAAAAGCTATGCAAATAAACAGTGGCGTAGCAACCAGAGGGGCAATCTAGTCATTTTACCCCCCCCCCCCATTACAAACAATTGATAGTGGTTTTTTTATTTCCATCGAATTAAATATTTCTAAAATTATTTCACATTTTGCGCACATCGCAATTTAACATTTAAAAATTTGAACTATAAAGTTGTTAAAATGACAAAGATGTTTGTGACGCTTAAATACAAATGCATATATATATATATATGTATATATATATATGTATATGATGAATTTGTATCATTTGAATTTGCTCCCACGAAAAATTCTGTTGCTACGCCACTGCAAATAAAAGTAAATCATGCGCGTGACACTCTTTGCGCATATTTAGCGATTAAATGACAAATAACTACTGTATGTGAAAATTTACTATACTATTGATGTTACTATTACTGGATTTGTGAGAATGAAACTAATTACCAATTAAGTAGAGAAATTACGATGAACATTTATGGTTTGAGATTAAGATGCTTTCTTGCATCGCAGGTGGATTTTATCACCATTTCGCATTAGGGATTATGGAACGATTGTGTAAGAATAAAATTTTTTTCAGACGTGGCGAATATCCTCATCAGTGAACCTTACTTTCCCTTTGCAATCAGTTTTTCTTATATGTTTACAAAGATTTGAAATAATTTACTGGATACTTATTGAAAAATTAAAATTGCATCAAAGAAGAGATGTGAATATACTGTGTAATATACTGTGAATTAAAGGTAAAATTATATGGTAATTTTGTACAATGTATGATATTTTATACATAAAATAATAATGTCAGTTTCATACGATTAGATTGCACTTTAAAATGTCAATTCGACTGACGTCAGGAGCAAAATTGCCAAGCATTATCATCTTCACTCGCCCTTTTCAAGCATTCCGCAATCCTTTCAAATATTCTGAGAATGCTTGTCTGAAAATGACATTTAGCACAATTTTTAACATGAAATTTAGCACGAGAAGGTAACTTAAGCAAAAATGTCTCCTTCCCTACGAAATCATCAGATTAGATATTAGAATCATCAGAAATAGTGATGGGATGTCGATAAAAATATATTCATACTTTAAATACATCATTTTTAAATAAATAAATAAAGTATCGATATATCGGATGATGAATAGCGATTTTTTTGATATTTCGATATAGATATTCGATGAGCAATCAGAAATTAATATTCTTTTATGATCATGTCGTTAAAAAGAACCTTTTTGTTATGAAAATGATTTACAAGTATGAAAATATCAAAATTAGCCTTGAATGATTTAACAATTTAACCTGACGTGTGTTTACCACAAACAATGTAAGATTTCAATGACACTTAATTACAAGTTAGAACAAAATGTTGCTGGTTTCGAATAAATCATCTTTTAATTGCTAGTTTGATTAAAACCTCGTGCGAGTCTTTCACAGTTTATTATAGTAGGTGCAACTAGCAATTATCTCCTTGCACTTCCTTGTCGAAAAAAAGAATATTAATTTTCTTAACAAAATAATATCACTTTTTTTAACAAAGAAATATTAATTTTTTTTACAAAAAAAAATCATTTTATTTCTCTAAGGAGTAATTTCCTTAAAAAAATAAAAATATGAATGTTTCCGATTCGGTGAAACATAATGGTGCATAAATAATGAGAGACAAGTGAACAATTAAAGTGCGATAATTAGAAGTTGCAACTTCTATGCATGCATTGCCTCTGAAGAACATTTTCTTACTCGAGAATGCAATGGTAACAAAAAATTGAAGTACATATTTGCGTGGGTGCATTAGCACATCCCCATTGTGAGTTGCAGCTATTATTCCTCGATTCACTTTTCAATAGTTCACTACATGCTGATGGAATACCAATTCTTGCACAAAGAATAACCCATTTTTTTCAGAAAAGTATATAATAATATGCACAGAAAATTAGTAAATATTCGTCATTAAGATACTACTTCAGTTAAAAGTTATATGTTATTTTATTATTTGATTATAAATTAAACAACAAAACGAATTGACAGATTAAAGTCCCCTTTAAAGTTCCAGATAAAGTCCCTTTGAGAGAAGTAATAAGTAACAAGCAACAAGTAACAAGTAACAACCCGAAATTGCCGATCTGAAATTTAATTCCGAATCCATCTTAATGCAAATGGGTAATGGATAGATTTATCTTTATGGAATACTTAGAAGATGGAATCTTCAGTCATTGAAACAAGTAGCTAACATGTTACATGAGAATCTGTGTCGACACCGCAAATGTTGTGTTAACTTGTCTCTGAACCTTAAGCAGTCTATTATTTACACATATTTAAGTGTAATCGTGCCACCATCTCAGAAACCACAATGGTTGCTCTTTAAATTTACATCGTGGAGATGAATTCATTAAAAGTTGCAGGAAAGATGCTTTTTAAGAGTTGGAAGGACAATTTACAGCAATTAAGGAATTAGCACTCTCGTATAAAGGAAACAAAGTTTTCGAGATGTTTAAAGTTTAAGAGATGAAGTTTATTTTGATAAATAAATAAATAATTAAGTTGGTCTTCTATAACCATCATATCGAATAGATTCGGAAACAGTAATGAAATTACAGAAAAATTGAGAGGAACAACATATGCATGAAAAGCATGATTTACTGATTTACAAAAAAAAAAAAACTGAAATTGAGCAAGAAATTGGAAAAACATATCCAACACCATATTAAAAAAAAACCCATAGAAACAAAAACATACACCAAAACATAAAAACACTTTTTTCAGGAAATTACATGAAATTGATGAAAAGTGTCCAGAAATGAAGACATGAAATTCAAAATAGTTGTATATTTTATCGGGAGAAACTACCCCGAGGAACTGACAAAATAAACCCTTAAAACCCAGTAAAATTGGCCAATAAATAATTTGTTATTAATTATTTCATAAGCATGAAAAGCATCATTTACGGGAAAAAAACATGCACTGTCTGCAATTATGAAACCAAACCCTAGGCATTAAATAAAGAACCCCCGCCTTGAAAAAACCCCCCATAGAAAAAAACCCTCATAGAAAAAATCCTCATAAAAAAATATATAAAAACACTGTTTTTCTAATGCACTTTCCGCAAGGGTAAGAAAAAGTCCTTTTTCGCACGCGAGTCGAACTGAGTGAAAAGCACTTATTTTTTTTTGTGTGGAATGGAAATTCCGCAGATGGCCTTACCTTAAGGGTGTACATAATAATCGACACTGATACTGGCGTGTTGGTGAAGAGAAGAAGAAGAAGAAGAGGAAACTTGAGATGCAGATGACGATGGGTTGATACTTGTGGTTCTTCGTCAGAGGCGAGGCTCTTTATATACACGGCCTTACGAACGTAGCTTTCAGTGAAAGGGGTCATCCCTGCCCTCTTCACAATGCACTTCATATGACCAGTGCATCCGCAGAAAATCGATCGACTCCGATCGATCCAGAAACCTATGGCTCATCCCCCATAAGAGAACGACAATGTCGAGGCTAAGGCTCAAGGGGAATCCCCATGCCGATCTCATCCCTGGCGGAAGGTTCGGATAGAAAAAAATGTATCCTTTTGAATCAATTTCATTCCGGAATTTGTATCCGAAGCAAACAGTTTCATTCCGATCTTATCCGAAGTCCGATCAAAGATTCCTATCCTAATCAATCCGAGGTCGATCTAAGAATTCCTATCCGATTTAAGCCGAAATGAAAAAGAGGATTCTAATCCGACCTAATTCGAGGTCTATCCTCGATTTCTATCCGACTAAATCCGAAGTCATCCAAAATTTCTATCCGACTGAATCCGAGGTGAAAGGAAGAATTTTAATCCGAATGAAACCGATCTAATCCGAGATCGAAGCAAGGATTCCAATCTTCGGATTGGAAAGGATAGAAAGTAAGTTCGGATTGGTTTCAGATTCATTCGGATTAAAGCTACGGATTAGAAAGGATTGAAAGTTGTTCGGATTGATTTCGGATTAATTAGGATTGAGGGCACGGATTGAAAAGGATTGAACGATAACTTCAGTTTAGAATTACGGATAGAAAAGGATTAAAATTCGTTCGGATTAATTCGGACTGGGATAACGGATTGAAAAGTGTGTACGGATTGAATATCGGATTAATTCGGAATGATATTTTTAATGGTTACGGATTAAAATAGATTGAAAGTATTTCGGAATTTTATCGGATTCATTCGAATTGGAAATCGGATTGAAACTCTGTTCGGATTAGAATCGGATTCATTCGGTTTAAAGTCGGATTCTTTCGGATTCAACTTTGTAAAGACTGACGGATTGGAAAGGATTAAAAAGGATTGAACAATTATTTTTGATGAGGCTCGGATTCGTTCGGATTGAAATGTGAGATCGGTTTAGTTTCGGATTCATCGGATTAGACATACGGATTGAAAAGTGTATTCAGATTCACTTGGATTGGAAGTACGGATTAAAAAGTGTATTTGGATAGATTTCGGATTCATTCGGATTAAAGCTACGGATCAGAACGGATTGAAAGTTGTTCGGATTGATTTCGGATTAATTAGGATTGAGGGCACGGATTGAAAAGGATTGAACGATAACTTCAGTTTAGAATTACGGATAGAAAAGGATTAAAATTCGTTCGGATTAATTCGGACTGGGATAACGGATTGAAAAGTGTGTACGGATTGAATATCGGATTAATTCGTACTGATATTTTTAATGGTTACGGATTAAAATAGATTGAAAGTATTTCGGAATTTTATTGGATTCATTCGGATTGGAAATCGGATTGAAACTCTGTTCGGATTAGAATCGGATTCATTCGGTTTAAAGTCGGATTCTTTCGGATTCAACTTTGTAAAGACTGACGGATTGGAAAGGATTAAAATGGATTGAAAAATTATTTTTGATGAGGCTCGGATTCGTTCGGATTGAAATGTGAGATCGGTTTAGTTTCGGATTCAATCGAATTAGACGTACGGATTAAAAAGTGTGTTCGGATAGATTTCGGATTTATTCGGATTAAAACTACGGATTAGAAAGAATTGAAAGTTGTTCGGATTGATTTCGGATTAATTAGGATTGAGAGCACGGATTGAAAAGGATTGAACGATAACTTCAGTTTAGTACTAGGGATAGAAAAGAATTAAAATTCGTTCGGATTGATTTGGGATTGATTCGGAATGGGATAACGGATTGAAAAGTGTGTACGAATTGAATATCGGATTAATTCGGAATGACATTTTTGTTGGTAACAGATTGAAAGTATTTCGGAATTTTCTCGGATTCGTTCGGATTGGAAATCGGATTGAAAAGGATTGAAACTTTGCTCGGATTAGAATCGGAGTCATTCGGATTCAACTTTTTAGAGATTGACGGATTGTAAAGGATTAAAAAGGATTAAAAAATCTGTTTTGATGAGGCTCGGATTCATTCGGATTGACCGTTCGGATTGAACTGTGAAATCGGTTTACTTTCGGATTCAATCGGATTAGACGTACGGATTGAAAAGTGTGATCGGTTTCATTCGGATTAGAAAGGATTGCAAATAAGTTCGGATTGGTTTCGAATTCATCCGGACTAAAGCTACGGATTAGAAAGGATTGAAAGTAATTCGGATTGATTTCGGATTAATTAGGATTGAGGGAACGGATTGAAAAGGATTGAACGGTAACTTCAGTTTAAAACTAGGGATAGAAATGGATTAAAATTCGTTTGGATTGATTCGGATTGGGATAACGGATTGAAAAGTGTGTATGGATTGAATATCGGATTAATTCTACTAAAATTTTTGTTAGTAACGGATTGAAAAGGATTGAAAGTATTTCGGAATTTTCTCGGATTCGTTCGGATTGGAAATTGGATAGAAAAGTATTGAAACTTTGTTCGGATTAGAATCGGATTCATTCTGTTTGGTATCGGATTCAATCGGATTCTTTCGGATTCAACTTTGTAGAGACTGACGGATTGGAAAGGATTAAAAAGGAATAAAAAATCTTTTTTGCTGAGCCTCGGATTCATTCGGATTGACAGTTCGGATTGAATTTGGAGTTGAGATGCAGATTAAAAAGGATTAAAAAGGATTGCAAACATCTTTCAGATTAGATCGGAATGAAACTGTTTGGTTCGGATACAAAT
>UCOH01012089.1:59722-78920 GCA_900474275.1 Synergus japonicus
TGAGCCTCGGATTCATTCGGATTGACAGTTCGGATTGAATTTGGAGTTGAGATGCAGATTAAAAAGGATTAAAAAGGATTGCAAACATCTTTCAGATTAGATCGGAATGAAACTGTTTGGTTCGGATACAAATTCTGGAATGATACGGAAATTTTCGGATTGGTTCGGAATGAATTTCAATCTGAACCTTCCGCCGGGGATGCCTTCCGTAAGAATTGCTTTTTTCTTATTGACACTCTCGCGGTTTTTATCCCGAAATTCAGAGGGTGGTGCCACTGCTGGAAGTAAACGGATTCAAACGAATTGCCATTTTTTATCTGTTTGAATGTAAACTTTGCATCCGAACTCACTAAACTTGAATCAGTGGAATTTAACTGATTACCAGTCAAACTCCATTGATTTTCAGTGACTCTTTTCTCACGATTTTAATTAGTGAATAATCGACTGCTCTCTAAATCTGAATCAGTGAAAAGTCACTGATTGACAGTGAAAAGTTACTGATTCATTCAGTTAACAAAAGTCACTGATTGAATCAGAAAAAAGGAATAATGTGGACCGATTGTTGGCAGCACTTGTACACTTTATTGAAATGTGTAATGGTTATATCGGTTCACTAATTAAATTAGTAAAAACTTACTGATAATCAGTCGACTAATTACAGAATTGATCAGTGAAAAGACTCAAATCACTGATTCATCAGTGAAATACTTAATCACTAATTAAATCAGTGAATTTTTCACTGATTTAAATTTAGAGAGCGGAAATCAGTAAAAATTCACTGAAATTTTTAGTAGTTTAGTGACGATTACTGAAAATTTCAGTGACTTTTGACTGATTTTCAGTGAAGTATCAGTTTTCACTGATTAAAATCGTGAGAAACTGATTGAATTTTAGAATCATGTTCTATTATTTATTAGATTTTCAAATCTTTATCCGTTTGAATCATTTTCAATACGTGAAGTGGAATATAATTTTAAGTGATTTTATGATTTTTAGAAGACTTTATATAATTTTAAGAATTTCATGGTTTCCGACGTAATTTTATCCGTAGAATTCGAATTTGGGTCCATATTAACAATTTTTTTGGTTGTTTTTAATTAAATCGCAAAAAATCATAAAAAACCATGAAAAAACCATGTTTTTGACATTTATCACGGAAACTATTCAGAAAACCTGTAATTTTATTGGAAATTCGGATTCAGCATCGAAAAATACATAAAAATAACTGGTTCCCATCAAAAGTTTAAATAACTTTTTTTTTGTGTTATTATACTAAAAAAATTTGCAATAAAAGATTTACAGAAAAAATTTTTTTTTAATTGAAAAATGGTTTCCGATGTATTTTTATTCATAGAATTCGAATCTGGATCAATTTTGTTGGTCATTTTGTATTAAATCTCAAAAAACCAAGAAAAACCTATGTTTTCTGTGTTTATCTCCGAAAAGATCCAGGAAACCCCTAATTTTATTGCAAATTCAGATTCAGCGTCGAGAAATACATAAGAATAAACCTATCCCATCAAAAGTTCAGATAACTTTTTTTAGTGAGCCTGTGTTATATTATAAAAAAAAAATTACAAAAAAAAAGTTATACAAAAAAGAAAATTTTTTAAATTTATTTAGGAAATTATAATAGAAGTCGGAAAAATGAAAAGTTTTGTGAAGAAACCCCATATTGAGAAACCATAGTCAGAACATTGGAATACCCCATAGAAAAGAATAAATACCCACAAAAGTAAAATATGAGAATATATATTATAAAATGAATAAATTGTGAAATAAATAACTCACTAAATTATCTCATCAAACTTAAAAAAATGATTTTGTAAACATGCACATTATTACTTCTGAACAATGTTTTCAATTAAGGAAACATCTAACATGAATTGAAAGGCCCATAAATCGACTAGCGAACGTGAATCGAAAGGTTCATAAATCGACTAGAGAATCGTGTTGACTGGCTCTTGTTGTAATTAGAAATGTGCAAATCGCAAATAAATTAGTCATTTTTATTCCCATCCATAATTAAGACCGTTTTCATTAATTACGATATATCTTGTATACATTCCACTGTTTTTATTCATAATATCATAATTTTATTCATACATTATTGCAAATAGTATACTACATTATTGTCGATATTCGAAATTTAGTGATGTTCATTTTTTTCGTGTATTTTACGCCATAAGTTTTACACATGCTTTCGTTTTCCATCTATGGTTTCTTCCTTATGGGGAGGTTTCATGCTCCCTAAATTTGAAACAGTAAAAACTCACTATTTCACAGTAAAATTTCACAGTTATAAAAATTATAACAAATGGCAGTGCGGGAAAATGAAAATTATGTCGAATGGTTATTCGGAAAAATACAAATTAAGACAAATGATTATTCGAAAAAATAAAAATTATGCTAAATAATAATTCGGAATTGTAAAAATTCTGTCAAATTATAACAATTTTTATTAACAATTTTTACGTGATTTTTACGAAATTCAAAAGAGTTTGATAATTTTAAAAATATTTCGTAGAATTTGAAGGGATTTTTGGATATTTCGTAAAATTTTAAAGGAATTTATGCAATTTTAAGAGACTTAAGAATTCTTAGCGATTTTAGAAGGGATTCTAAATGTTTTTAAATTTGGAGAAAGTTTAAGAGGTTTCTAAGAATTTCAACAAATTTCAAAGAATTTCAACGATTTCTAAGGTTTTCGTGAAATTTTAAGGAATTTTAAATGTTATCCTGGAATTCCAAGGATTTTAAAGATATTTTAAAACATTTCTAAAAATTTTGAGAGATTTCTAAGAATTTTAAAAGATTTCAACGAATTTAAGCGATTTCTAAAATTTTCTCAATTTTTCTAATTTTTCATGAAATTTTAAGGGATTTCAAAAGGTTTAAAATTACTTTTAAAAATCAAAATTTTTTTTAATTCTTACAAGATTTTTAAAATTCTTTAAAATTCCACTAAATCTTTTAAATATTATACATATCCCTTTAAATTCATTGAAAGCTCTTAATATCTTTTAAAATTACTGAAAATTCTTACAAAACTTTTAAATCCTTTGAAATTCCACGAAAATATTTATAATTCCTTAAAATTTCTTCCAAGTTCCTTAAAATCCTTTATAATGTAACGAAAAACTTTAAAATTCCTTAAAATATATAACAATTTTTCAAAACTTTTCAAAATTCCACAGAAAAATGATTTTAATCATTTTGTGGATTTTTATGGGATTTCAAGAGGTTTTTGGCAGTTTTAAGAAATTTTAACGTATTTCGAAGGTTTTCCTGACATTTTTTTTGCACCATTAGTTATTGTTTCTTCTTTCAACTTCAAGTCATACAAAAACCAATCAGGTTTGCAAAAACAATGTATGCGAGATTTTCGAGATATTTCGTGCCCTGGCGAAAGTTTCGGATAAGATTCCAATCCGAGCCAATCCGAAGTCATCCGAGCCAATGCGAAATCTCTATCCGAGCGAATCCGAATGAAACCGAACCATTCCGAAGAAACTTTTCAATCTGAATGAATCCGAATTTCCAATCCGAACCATTCCGAAGAAACTTTTCAATCCGAATGAATTCGAATTTTCAATCCGAAAACTTAATCCGAATGAATCCTAACCGTTCCTAAAAAATTTTTCGATCCGAATGAATCCGAAACCTTAATCCGAGTGAATCCAATCCATTCCGAAGAAACTTTTCAATCCGAATGAATCCGAATGAATCCTAACCGTTCCGAAGAAACTTTTCAATCCGAGTGAATCCAATCCATTCCGAAGAAACTTTTCAATCCGAATGAATCCGAATTTTCAATCCGAGTGAATCCAATCCATTCCGAAGAAACTTTTCAATTCGAATGAATTCGAATTTTCAATCCGAATGAATCTGAATCATTCTTAAAAAATGTTTCGATCCGAATGAATTCGAAAACTTAATCCGAATGAATCCTAACCGTTCCGAAGAAACTTTTCAATCCGAATTTTCAATCCGAATTTTCAATTTGAATGAATCCGAACCATTCCTAAAAAATTTTTCGATCCGAATGAATCCGAAACTTAATCCGAGTGAATTTAATCCATTCCGAAGAAACTTTTCAATCCGAATGAATCCGAATTTTCAATCCGAATAAATCTGAACCATTCCTAAAAAATTTTTCGATCCGAATCAATCCGAAAACTTAATCCGAATGAATCCTAACCGTTCCGAAGAAACTTTTCAATCCGAATGAATCCGAATTTTCAATCCGAGTGAATCCAATCCATTCCGAAGAAACTTTTCAATTCGAATGAATCCGAATTTTCAATTTGAATGAATCCGAATCATTCCTAAAAAATGTTTCGATCCGAATGAATCCGAAACTTAATCCGAGTGAATTCAATCCATTCCGAAGAAACTTTTCAATCCGAATGAATCCGAACCATTCCGGAAAGGAATGTTCCTTCAAACTT
The DNA here is from genome assembly GCA_900474275.1 of Synergus japonicus. Taxonomy (NCBI): domain Eukaryota; kingdom Metazoa; phylum Arthropoda; class Insecta; order Hymenoptera; family Cynipidae; genus Synergus; species Synergus japonicus. The sequence goes on from UCOH01012089.1 coordinate 64,174, forward strand.
CGGATTGGCTCGGAATGAAACTGATTCGCTCGGAAAGAAACTTCGCATTAACTCGGATTAATTCGGATAGGAAATTTTCTATCCGAAGCCTTCGCCAGGGTAGTTAAAGGATTTCGTTTCATAGTGAAAAGAAATCATTTATTGGTAAAATTATTTTCGTTTTGCACTTAGCAGCTAAGTTTTTTAACATTGAAACGATTCTTTTGACAAATAAAAGAAATCTGCTTAATTTCAAAGAATGTATTTTGAAAGGAACGTAATTTCACTGTTAATAGAATTTTTTTTAGAGTGTGAATAAAGAATTACTCCATTCAAGAATTTATAAGCTATACAACAGTTGGCATACATTAATTGCATTAATTGCAAAATTGCATAGTGTACATTTGTTTCTAGTTTTATTTATTTTTCATAATGTGTGCTTTCTACTTTCCTCTCAATTATTCCTCATAATTATTATGTCATTTCACAGTCGTTTTAACCATTCACAAATAGCTTTCTCCATAAAATGTCCCAAATTTCTTATACAATTATTGCAAACCTAATTTCTATAATTTCACTTGACTATATTTGTATTGATATTGATATTTATATTGATATTTATATTTATGTTGATATTTATATTTATATTTATTTTTATATTTATATTTATCAATATATTTATGTTTATCCCTTATCACAGATTACATGTTCTGCGATTACATAAACATATTTCACCGATAAATAAAAATTGATTGCGAAGTGAGGAAAATAAAACTGAACCAGAGAATGAAAGTTGACATTTGTTTTTGCAGTCTGCACTGTATATGCACTGAAATTCGGTGAATATTGCAAAATATAAGAAGATCCGAGAGGAATGCTCGGGACATTAATTTATTAAAGAATTAAGCGTCATTTTATCTTCTGACCTGCAGCATAAGCAATAAACTACCTATAAATTGATGTTGGAATATAAGAGAGCTGTACCTATGGCTATATGTGCTTAGCTTAGGGAAGGTTAATTATCGCGTCGAAGCGAACAACTCCCGTCAGTTGAGCAGATTAGACGGAATCACAGTTACTCGTATATCCAACGACAAATTGTAAATAAGGTACATACAGATATATGTAGTACAGGTACACAGGTTGCTGCGACCGCGGTTATTAAATATGCTTATGCAACGTGAAAAGCAGCTCTGCAGGACGTGCATTATGACACTTTTACTTGTGGAGAACTACGTCACTCCTCTGCCATAGGGTGTCGAATCCGACTCGTGACTTGCTTAAATTATACCTTCAATTACGGGTTAATGCTTGACTCCTCTTAACCTTCTATCATTCAATATCGAAAGGCGACAATTCCGCGATCCTCTTTTTTTCGGCGATGGTTTTCCCCCTATATGGCGTCTTATTTAATTTTTGACAACTTTAATCCTCCTATCTTAAAAGAAGGCTTTGGATAGAAAATTTCCTATCCGAATGAATCCGAGCCAATCCGAAGTTTCAAGGAAGATTCCTATCCGGAATGTTTTGGATTCATTCGGATCGAAAAATTTCTTCGGAATCATTCGGATTCATTCGGATTGAAAAGTTTCTTCGGAATGGATTAAATTCATTCGGATTAAGTTTTCGGATTCATTCGGATCGAAACATTTTTTAGGAATGGTTCAGATTCATTTGGATTGAAAAGTTTCTTCGGAATGGTTCGGATTCATTCGGATTGGAAATTCGGATTCATTCAGATTGGAAAGTTTCTCCGGAATGGTTAGGATTCATTCGGATTGAAAAGTTTCTTCGGAACGGTTAGGATTCACTCGGATTAAGTTTCGGATTCATTCGGATCGAAACATTTTTTAGGAATGGTTCAGATTCATTTGGATTGGAAATTCGGATTCATTCAGATTGGAAAGTTTCTCCGGAATGGTTAGGATTCATTCGGATTGAAAAGTTTCTTCGGAATGGATTGGATTCACTCGGATTAAGGTTTCGGATTCATTCGGATCGAAAAATTTTTTAGGAATGGTTCACATTCATTCGGATTGAAAAGTTTCTTCGGAACGGTTAGGATTCATTCGGATTAAGTTTTCGGATTCATTCGGATCGAAAAATTTTTTAGGAATAGTTCAGATTCATTCGGATTGAAAAGTTTCTTCGGAATGGTTCGGATTCATTCGGATTGAAAATTCGGATTCATTCGGATTGAAAAGTTTCTTCGGAACGGTTAGGATTCATTCGGATTAAGTTTTCGAATTCATTCGGATCGAAAAATTTTTTAGGAATGGTTCAGATTCATTCGGATTGAAAAGTTTCTTCGGAATGGTTCGGATTCATTCGGATTGGTAATTCGGATTCATTCAGATTGGAAAGTTTCTCCGGAATGGTTCGGTTTCATTCGAATTCGCTCGGATAGAGATTTCGCATTGGCTCGGATGACTGCGGATTGGCTCGGATTGGAATCTTATCCGAAGCTTTCGCCAGGGCACGAAATGTCTCGAAAATCTCGCATACATTGTTTTTGCAAACCTGATTGGTTTTTGAATGACTTGAAGTTGAAAGAAGAAAAAATAACTAATGGTGCAAAAAAAATGTCAGGAAAACCTTCGAAATACGTTAAAATTTCTTAAAACTGCCAAAAACCTCTTGAAATCCCATAAAAATCCACAAAATGATTAACATCATTTTTTTGTGGAATTTTGAAAAGTTTTGAAAAATTGTTATATATTTTAAGGAATTATAAAAAATATTAAGAGGTTTCTATGAATTTAAAGGGATATGTATAATATTTAAAAGATTTAGTGGAATTTTAAAGAATTTTAAAAAGCTTGTAAGAATTTTTAAAAATTTTGATTTTTAAAAGTAATTTTAAACCTTTTGAAATTTCAAGAATTTAACAAAATTTCACGGAATTTTGAGTAATTTTAAGAGATTTAATCAGATTTAATGGAAATTTGAGTAATTTTAAGGAATATCAATTAATTTTGCGAAATTTAAAGGCACATTTTAAGTTATTGCAATTTTAAAGACTTTTAGGGAATTTTACGGGATTTTATGGAATTTTAAATACTTGTAATTAACTTGTTTTAAGGACTTTCAAGGGATTTTACGAAACTTTAGTGGATTTTCAGAAATTTTAAGAGATTTTATCAGATTTCATGGGTCGTGAGTATAATTTTAAAGAATATCTAGTGAATTTACGGAAATTAAAGGAACTTTACTTAATTTTTAAGGATAATAATTTTAATAATAATTTTAACGGATTTTATCAGTTATTGGAGTTTAATAGAATCTAAAGAATCTTAAAGAATCTAAAAATCTAATAATAAGTTTATATTGGTAATTTGAAGAACATTCATTTCCAGGGATTTTCAGGGATTTTTCGATATTTTATTCAATGTATTTTTCGGGGGTTTAATATTTTATGGACAACAGATTTCAAGGCATTTAAGAGATTTCATTGGATTTTTAGGAATTTCAGTAAATTTTGCGCCATTAGTTTGTTTTTCTTCTTTCAACTTCAAGTCATGCAAAAGCCGATCAGATTTGCAATAACGTGTAGAAACTCCTCTAGGGGTCTAGTGGGGGCCTGACTAGTTTTTCCTCTTTCTAGTCGGGCCCTGATGGGGAAAACTCGTCGGGGCCCCAGCTAGATCGTAACGCTTTTGTCAGTTAGGCCCTGACTAGATGTTCTAGTAGGGGCCTAGTGGGAATCGCCCTTCCACAGCCCTGTCAAAGAAGGGGCCCTACTATGGCCCTAATCAGGGCCCCGTGATATATATTTTTAATTATAAACGTATATAGTTATGCATTTGGGACGGTTTGAAGTAGAAATGCTCAGAATTTCTCTTTATATCGAATTGTCAATGATTTATGCAATTTTAGTGATTAATTTCAAACAGTTTTGCGAAAATTCACAACTTTTTGGAAAAATTATTAAAAAATATTTTGTTGACCTTTAATAACTTCCAGACTTTTTGAGATATTTGAACGGCTCTTGGACCAGATTGTCAGGAATACTCGGTATAAATTTATAATTTTTTTAATGATTTTCTTAACTGTTATGATTTTGAGTAAGATTATTATTGCAGATTCTAGATGAGAAAAACAGTGATATTGAGATCGAAAGAACCTTTTCAATTAACAACACGATTATGGTATACTTTTTAATTTTGAAATGTTACGATTTCAAAACAAAACAATAGTTTTGGGCAAGGCATTGTGGTAGCCGGATTTCTATCGATAGAACTGACATCGTGAAACGATTTTTCTCCAGAAGACTGGTGAAAGGTGAAGCATCTCACGGAGGACAGAACAAATGTCACTGCCGTCCCATATAGGCAACCGTCTATTGTTCCTTTCTACTACACCCTTATCGCGAAAAACATAAAACCGTAAAAAAGAATAGAAGCTAATATAAAAAAAAAAAAAGTAACGTCGAATTTGGAAAAAGCAGAAAAAGTTATTAAATAAATCATCACACTTGAACATAAAAAGATCAGAGGTAGAAAACCCGCAAATGCATTTTTTATGTTAAGTGCTTTATAAATGCAATAATAGTCATATAAAAATCTTTTTTAAACATTTATTTACTGTTATCAGTTATGCAAATATAATAATAATAAAGTTACATCATTTATAAAATGTCTTTCTTGAAACCTTTGACGACTTTTCATAATAATAAATCTTTCGTAATCAATTTCATTAATATTCGAGAAAACGAAGAGGAATTGTGATCATTTGAAAGACTGCACTGATGTCTGACATTTATCGGAAAATAACCCGGAAAGTAAATAAAGTGAATGCTCTTTATTATTAATTGACACCTAGTATTTTAGAGATTATTTTTAGAATAAAAATTAGGTACACGTAAGTTTGAACTTTCTCGTTTCGTGACTTATGCAAAATGTAATTATTGTCTTGAGACGAGGAATATCGCACGTGTCGAAACTGAGAAGTCACATTTAGAAAAATTATTGCAAGATCAGGAAGCTTTTTATTTATTTGAGAAAAAGTAATTAATGTTTCTTTATATTTTTGCAGATTAGTTATTAAGTTAGTGAAACTTTTAATTAGAGATAAGAAATGGGCGTTTCTGAAGATGACTCTTCAAGGATATTCCTACTCAAGGATTGTTTTTTTTTTTTTTTTTCATTTTTCATTGTTGATGCGATGACTATTCTAGGATTTAATTGTCCAAGAACTGAGGCCAAAGCAATTTTCATCTCAATAAATATGGACATATTACTAAGGAAATAGTATGATAATAATAATATAATCGTTTCTAATAAATTCTTGTTTCAAGTTTTTTCGAAAATTCGATTTTGAAATAAATTGAAATAAAATTAGTGACACGAGTGCATCAGTGCATTCACCTGATCTCAAGATAAGTTGCACTAGTTTACGTGAACCTACATCGACTCAGAATCTCGTCTAGAAGTCGTCTAGCCCAGACCTTGAAACACTCGACTTTCACATCAGAAGCTCTTTCCTTCTTATAAGACGCTATTCTATCCTCTAAGTGTTGAGTGTCAACCACTTGCTCAACCTGAACCAGATCTTATCAAGAAAAGGGGTTTTAAAATTTTTAAATTTAAATACCCCCTCTATAAATCGCTTCTGAATAACTAAACCCAATTCAGACAATCTCAAATCATTAAAAACATTTTTTTAAAAAGAATGAAAGAAAACGTGAAAGTAACCTTTTTAGAATATGGACGTAATCATGACCTGAGGCATTAAATGCTTTACGTAACGGAAATATGAATTATGGACAAATTTTCCAGGAAAAATTTTATGCGAAAAGGAAGAATTTGATTACATTGAGTGGGCAAGTCGACGAAAGCGTGGGCCAAGAATTTGTGTCAAAATACGAAGATTTTAAATGAAAAATCGATTACACGCAAAGTACGTAGCGAAATATTATGAAATTTGGCAGACGTATAAATAAATACGTGCACTTTTTAAGTAACAAATTAAAATTTAGTAATTTCATTTTCTAATTTTTTTATAACTTTTTTATAAACAATTGCATTTTTGCATATGTTCTACATGCCGAAATTGATTTTTTTATTTACGAATAATATGCGCAAAATATTTAAGTTTAAGAATCCGAAAGAAAATTTAACTGCTTGATTATAATTGGGACGGTATGAAATTGTCAAGTGCTTTTCGATTCAAAATTGTGCCCATGATAGATAGATAAATAGATAGATAGATAGATATATAGATAGATATGAATTTTCCTTCTTCTTACTTTGCTTGACTTTTCTATTTTTTACAATTTCCTGATCCTCTGAAAATATTCAGCATTCCATGTACTCTTGATCTATGGCATTATATTGACGAAATAAGCATCTTTAGATGAAAACATCCACATCTTGATGAAAATGAAACCTGCGAAAAAATAAAATCTGTGAAAATAATCAAAATGCCACATACTGTTAATTATTAATACTGTGTAATTATTATTGATACTGAATCAAGTTATATAAGACCTTTTGCACATGACATATGATCATTATGTATACGAAATGGCAAATTGGACGAATTCATAGAATTTATTCGATAATTCTTTGATAGAATTTATAAGGTCGAGCATTCCTGAACTTATGGAAGTAAATTCTTCATTCAATGCAAATGTAAAAATCAGTTTAAGGCCACGAAGAGTATTAATCATTCATTCTTCTTTGAAGTGAGGATCCAAGATTCTAATGTGGGTGCATCCTACACTTTCACGGAATCAACCTCACGCAATGAAAAGTAAAAGGATGCCTCGATCTAATTCAATTTTCAATGCAAGAATCCAGCCGGCTTATCAAAGGAATTTGTTGAACGTGAATGGCGCTCTTAAGGTCTTAAGTCTCCAGTATCTTCACCCTGAGTTAATTCCCCTTATCTTGAGAATTGAGAGCTGACAGAAGAGCTGAAGAACTAAAGCACTTGATGGATACTCTCACAAGGTTGAGGATTGAGCAAGTCTCCAGGGAATTTTGCAATGGAACTAGAATTTTTTTCTTCGATTAGATGACAATGGGACGATTAATTTGACGCGTACGTGTAGGTGTGGTGCATCGTGCATCCCTGAAAAAATTATTGAACCGTTGTTTGAGGTGAAAAGAGATGGTGTAAAGATGGGGCAACCTTTCGCCTTGTGGTTATGTAAGGCCTCGGGCTGAGTGACCTTTACTTCGTCCATGGCATGCGGCATTTACGTACTCAACCGTTTACGATTACGATGTACGAGACTCTTCTCTTCAAAGAAGATGGTTCTTGATCTGAACGCGGATCGTCCTCTCTAGTCCCTTTGAATCTCTCGCGATCAAAAGTGTGCAGCCTGCATTATCGGGAATGGTATGACGATTATGAATTGTTCAGTTACGCAATCGGAATTCCTCCTCCGACTATGCCAATTCCACTGGGGACACTCCTGATGTGATAAACGATCAACGTCCCTGACTCATCCGCTACTGAATACAAAATAATTGTATCTAATTCTTCATGACCAGAAACGTTTTCCATATAATAATTTCCAGGGATCATAACCGGTCCTCTATTTCCTCTATTTTTAGTCAGGAACTGAAATTTAAAAAATACAATTTTAATTTATAGTCCAAAATCAAAATTTGGAGATAAAGGAAATCTATAAGATGATCAATTTGTCATTCTTGAAGGTGTATCGTTTGGTTGAGTCGATAACGGAAGTACCGTAAACAGATCCACAGGTCCAGAAAACGGAGGCTTAAATCTCCGTTTAAATTTAGATTTAGTTGGTATGTCCAGAACCGTCCTGGAAGAGTCCGGCATAATATCTATCAAAGATTTCCTCTTTTTTCCTCTGGTAAAAAAAATACAAAAGAAAACAGTTTCTAATTTCTTCAAAAACAAAAAATAAAAATTATTCACCCAAATACTATAATAATAACAGTTTTATTAACCTTGATTCATATACTATCCCTCATTTCAAAAATACGTTCTTCAAAAAAGACATCTATTTTTTAAAAAGGTCCTCTTTTTTTTTTTAAAAGTTATCTTTTTAAAAAAAATCCTGTATTCCTCTAATTCCATTTGCCATAGCTCCTCTTTGACTGAATTTCATATTATCGAATCAAGAATTGCTCCAATTTTTATGTACTCGAATTCTTGTTTGACCTAATCTTCGTTTTTCCGAATTGACCAGGTCCCAGCATCCAAAGGGCCCAACGAGCTCGAATAACAAAATATCATATTGTGCATTCGCGCTTTTTTGCACACATATTTTACTGCCCTTAAGGACATGTGATACTTTACCATAAAAGCAAATTAGTTAAACCAATTATATATTCATTATTATTATTTTTAGCAAATAAGTGTTAATAAATCTTCATCTCATGTAGGGGAAAGTTTATTGACTCTTATTAGCTAAAAATATTTATTATCATGAATGTTTAACTAATTTGCTATTATGGTATTATGCCCATAAGTGGGGCCCGTATTCGCTATTTTCCCTAAAATTTATTTTAACGAAAATCAGTTGATCGAATAGCAATTTGCTATAACTTTTATATTTCCGACTTATCATTGGACATAATTTTTATGTCCTAATTTTTATTTTTCCGAGTAACCATTCGACATAATTTTCATTTTCCCGTTATTATAAAAATTATGACAAATGGAAGTTCGGAAAAATGAAAATGATGTCAAATTGTTATTCGGAAAAATAAAAATTTGAACAAATGATTATTCGGAAAAATAAAAATTATGGTAAATAATAATTCGGTATTGTACAAATTATGTCAAATTATAATTCCATAAAATAAAAATTATGTCCAACGATAATTCGGAAATATAAAAATTATAGCAAATTGCTATTAGATCAACTAATTTTCGGTAAAATAAATTTTAGGGAAAATAGAATTTGGGGCATATTCATGCCCCCCGTATTTATTATAGTCCCGGACCCCGTAAATCTCTCAGCCGCCCCTGTCGACAATTAAAAAATACGTATTTACAAATAAAGACTATAATAAAATTTGTAAATAAAAAAATGCATTCATAATTTAACAAAATAGTCTAACTTGCTTCATTTGCTGAATCTGTCGCCTAAAAATAAAAGAAAACAAATATTAGCCAAAAAATCGAACATTATATAACCTAAAAAAAAAACAATCTCAAATCAAGGAAAAAATATTTTTTCAACCAATGATAAACACTGATTCTTCTCTAAATTATAATCCATCTGATTATAAAACTAATTTACAATCCTCTCTCTTCTAATAATATAACAATTCCCTATTGTTAACAATTTTCGTTAAAAAATTGACAAACGCTTCGAAAATTCCACTTAATTAGTCAATTCTTGAAATATCTTTGTTGTTGAAAATACCGAAACAAATTCCTCCTGAGTCAAGAAACCAACCCTTTTTCTAAAAACACTTCACAAAATCATCACATAAATCAGCTCCAAATCACACGAATTCCAAACGAAAAAATAATAAACCCTCAAATTAAGAAACCAAAAAATTTTTTCTATTCTCCCTAGATTTAAAATTCCTAAAAAACAATGATAATTTAAATAAACTTAAACGCAAACTTGACTAATGTTCGGCGCCAAAAATCGCTTACGGCGCATGCGTCATTTTTAGCAGGAATTTTAAATTACATTTTACAGACTAACTATTTTATATACAAAAATTGAATAAAAAGTCTCTTTAAATCTTTAGAATATTGGAAATGGACGACTAGAAATAATAATATGTGAAAAATAAGAGAATTTCAAAAAGAAAGATCTTAATTAACACTTTTTAATCGATTAATAAAATTTCCCGGAATCGATTGCAGCGCCACTCATCGTGTGGAGGCTGTGTGAATTAGATTACATTACAGTCGACAATCGACATGAGAAACCGTATGATGTTCCGAAGTTGTATTTTTTCTAAAAATTGTTTTTTCGCTCAAAAACTCAATGAAATTCGTCTGTTTTACGAAAAAAATGTGCAAGCAAGCTTGAGAACTTTCTAACAAATCTTCAGTTTCGTGATCCAATAAGTGTAAGTACCAATTTTTTTAATCAAACGTATTCGTCTGTTGCCACTTTCTGTCAAACTAAAAAGTCAAACAACTTTTGTTTTATCACCTATACATCTTTTATTTCTCGATATTTTCTAGTTTTGAACAACAATCCCGTCTTTAGCGGCTTTTTTTATTCAAATTTCCGAATCTCCAACTGTCAATTTCGGTCATAACCTACAAACTTTTTCGAACAGATTTTGTGACATTTTGACAGAAAATACATCAATGATGACGAAATTTTTAAGCCACTAATATTCGTTTTCAGTTTGTTTACCAAATTCTCGTCTTTTTTTCCATCTTTTGATTTGAATAAATTATCCGGTTTTTTTTTCATTTCCGGGACGTTTAGCGTCTTTGTTATGTAAACAGAGCGAGGGAAAAAATATTTCTTTGTTTTTTAAAAAGAAATTCCAGAATTTTACAATTTTTTATTATTAGAATAGATTCAAAAGTGTTCGATCAAGTTGAAAATAATAACCGTCGAAATTCGAATGTTTTAAATATTTGAAAAAACGTTACAAATTTGAAAACGTTCAAATTTAAGAGATTTTTTTTTTCAAAATGAATCCCAGGTGACTATTTTCCCCTTTCTTGTGACGAAAACCTGAAAATATCACATTTTTATGTTCTACACTTTTAAAAACGTACCAAATTAAAAAAACATAGATCTAAGTTTCTCCTTGTTTCTTATAATTAAGATTTTTCGTTTATTTTCAGTTTAGAATTTTACAATGAACGTGAGTACAAATCCAGGAGATGGAGGAGGAGGAGGAGAAAAGCGATTGCCAGACACAGCGATGCAGACGATTCCTCAGAACTTAACGACCATCCAAACCGTGCAAAGTGCTCAGAATATTATTCAAAGCAATGTGCAAACGATTCAGTCGCCACAGGGAATCGTCGGAACTGTTGGACAGCCCGGAGTCGGAACTCTCGTCGGCAAATCTGTTTCACTGGAGTTGAATCAAAAACTCTCGCTTGCAAAGCCTGGCATCCCTTCTAATATTGTATCATCCACCGATTCCAGTAAATTAACGGCCACTGTAAATATCCCTTATAGACAATTTATTTAAAAAATGATTATAAGTAGCTAGAAGTCTAAATGAAACTTTTTCAGCTCTGCCAAATGAGTCCAACCCTTCGGATAATAAGTCCAAATATCGTTAGCAACGTGGAGCGTCAATCTCAGCCCCAGAGTCAGGAACCTCAGCAATTAGTAACAAGCATTCCTGCAACCTATCACGTACCCCGAGGCCCAGCAGCTGTTGCCAGTATTTCGACTCCCAGAGCAACGATGGCCACTCCTGTTGTTAGGTCTACTCCCGGCCAAGCTGTGCCAATCTCGAGACCTGGGTAAGATTCCCCAATTCGAAATCTTTGCCAATAAAAGCGTTGGTTTCAAGTTCTATAGACATACTTCAATTTGGACAAAGATTTTGGGATGACACTGATTTTAATGAAACTTTGTTTTCAGTGTGAGCACCACCGTTCCAAGCACCCAATGGCCACCCAAGACACCTTATTTATATGTTCCGCCACAAAGACACCCCTTACCGATTGTGCAACGAGTGACGACGAGACCTACCGTTTACAGTAGTGTACAGCAACCTCGACTGGTGACATCGGTCCCAGGTCGTCCCGTCCAGGCTGTCCAGGCAGCAGTTTTTGCTGGAGTCCCTACTGCACCCTGCAGATTAAGGGCGCCGATCCTCCAGACCAATAACAACGTTGCCCGGCTTCCGGTTGCTCAGACGAGACCCTCAACTCCCCAAGAACCTCTTCCGCAAATAAGTCAAGCACCAAGGACGGTTTCGCAACCGATCCAGGTACTATCTGTTTTTAATGAGTCGCAGACTTTTAGTATTTATCTAAAATTATTATTTTTTAAATTATTTATTAATTTATAGCTTACACAACCAACCAGGACTCTATCGACACCCAGCACGGTGAATAGAATATCAGTGGCGGCACCAGTGATAGGGACTGCAAGTCGAATAACGAGTGTCGCCTCGGTTCAACCCACGGTGAATAAACAAGTCGCGATCACGACAACTTCTGCTCCGACTAGTGGATCTGCGACTGTCAGTCGTATTGTTCTTCCTCAACAGGTATTTTTTAAAAAGAATCGATTTACCTAAAAAATTCATTTAGTCTGAAATAGTTAAAAATATTATTGAAAAGTCAATTATAATCCCTATGTAGAAGACTTTCAACTTTTTATTTTTATTTTAGCAAACGATTCCTAGAGTCGTACAAACCGTGGCTTCTGTTTCGTCCCTCGCACAAGTTTCTCGAGTAATCACGACAGTTGCAAATACAACGAGCGTGACGAGAGTCACACAACCCGCCCCGACATCGGTTGCAAGGATCACCGGAATCTCCATGCACTCTTTACCTTTAGCACCAACTAGAGTGACACCAACGACAATCAAGACGACACCAACATTGAGCATCGCCCAAACTATCCAGCCGAAACAACCGATACAACAATCAACTTTGAGAATTGTTACGAGCGGTGCCACTAGTTCTAGCAATACTATAGCTGTTGCTAATCCTCCTCAACCCGTCCAAGGTATATTTTAAAAAGCCTTCTAGCTCTAGTACTTCTCAATTCTTTAAATTCTCTCTAATATCCTCCTTTATTATTCATATTTTTCTTTCTTTTTACAGCAACTTATTCACAATATCGACCAGCACCTATCCAACCTGTGAGGCTTCTGGTCGAACCTGGATACGAGGAACCGCAACACAAACCAAACGCCTCACCCCGACCGAGTATTCTAAGGAAAAGAGATCATGACAGTTCTCCAGCAAAAGGTAAGACCAGTAATAATTATAAAATGGCTATGGATATTAATCTGATTTTTATTATTCCAGGGGTGGTGAAAAATCTGACACCAGTTCTCGCTAGTTTGTCTCTACCTTCGGCTTGCAGTCCACCTGGATCGCCGAGAGCTGACCGAGACGGTGGAGGTTGCCAAAGTTCAGGATCGACGACCGTTTCCGCAACATCTTCTCCAGGCCTTGATGAAGAACCTGAACAGTCTAGAATAAATATCAATTTAAATATCAATATAAATACTACAGTGGAAATGTCTCCTAGGAAAAAACCTCGAAAGCAGCAACTTACAGGCGTCGAATTAACGGAGTCGAGGTGCTCTGAAGTGGAAATGCAATTTATTACAGAAGAGAAAATTAAGAGAGAGAAGGAAGAGAAAGAAAGGGCGGCTAATGAGAAAAGGCAGAGTTCGGCACTTAGACAGGAACTTGAACAAACCCCGGTTCGAACGAAACCGAGTCCTAGTTTATTGGGTAAGTTAAATAGTCGACTGTTGAAACTATATCGCGAAATTTGAATTCTGTAGCTTCGATTTTTAAATATTTCTCTTTTGCAGGTTCTTCCTGGAAGAATAGATATAATGGAAGGCTTCATCATTACAAAAGGCCGAGCGACGTGAGACCCAAGGAGGAGAGACGACCCACAGTTGCGGAATTGGCTCAAGGAAAAAATGTGATTCAAAAATTGAATGGATGGAAGATTTATCATCTAACTGCGCAGATGGAGGACCTCGCTGAGATGGAGAAACAAGTCCACGAGAAGTTGAAATCGACTTTGTCGATATTAGAGACGGATCCAAGTATAAAAGGGAGACAGGATGATGGACTCGAGCGAACGAATGAATTAATCAAAGGAAATATGCAGAGAAGTAGTTTGATAAGTGAAGGAATGAATGAAGCACGATCTCAACTTGTTACAATTTTCCAACACCAAGGACACGTTCGTGGAATTTTAGAAAGAAATGCTAATAAACGATCGCAGAAAAAAAGGGACAAGTGAGAGTGGAAGAAGTGAAGGATTGAGCGAGAAAGAAGTCTTATTTTTATCTCTGTCAGAATCTATATCATAAAGATTAATAAACGATTTTGTAAGTCAGAATAGATATAAGAGTTATTTTTTATGACAATTTAATATTTAAAACGTCTTTTTGACGGCAATTCTATGATGCCTGCTTGACACAGTAGTCAAATTAGTTCAGTTTTTAATTCCGTTGCGTTTTTACGCAAAACAATGGGAGCGAGAGAGACGCAATAATACTACTATCTCTCTCACTTACCGTCTTTACAACTAGATTTAGGGATTTTTTATCCCTTTAGTGATTTTTTCAGGGAATTTTTTTTATACGCAGGGCATCCAAAGACGAATTTTCAATTTTGATGTTATGAAAAGATATTTTATAACTAGGATCAAAACAATACTAGAGATGAGATTTTTTTTATAAAAAACCACTGATCTAATGATTATGACGGACATCTTGGAAAGATTTGGAAAACACGAGAAACAGATTCCAAATCCAGTCCCTTTATTAAAAAAGGATTCGTCCTCAAATTTTCTACAGAGCTGAAAACTATATAAAGAAAATGGACTAAGGATTTCAAATTGTAAAACTGTATTCAAACACATATTAAAAAACTTCTGATTCCTTAAGGTCATGTAATACTTACCCGATCCCTACCTTACCGACATTTTTTTCTCTGTAACGTTACGTCTACATTTATTGAGATATCAAATTGAAAATTTCTAAAATTAAAGAAAATTTGCTAAGGTATGTTTATCTGGTCTTAAATTTTTGAAAAAAAATTTCTTTTATAAATGACCAGATAAACGTATCTTAATGCTTTAGCATCAATTTTAGAAATTTTCAATTTGATATCTCAATAAATGTAGA
>UCOH01012089.1:78940-92380 GCA_900474275.1 Synergus japonicus
CATGTAATACTTACCCGATCCCTACCTTACCGACATTTTTTTCTCTGTAACGTTACGTCTACATTTATTGAGATATCAAATTGAAAATTTCTAAAATTAAAGAAAATTTGCTAAGGTATGTTTATCTGGTCTTAAATTTTTGAAAAAAAATTTCTTTTATAAATGACCAGATAAACGTATCTTAATGCTTTAGCATCAATTTTAGAAATTTTCAATTTGATATCTCAATAAATGTAGACGTAACATAGCAAACAAAAAAATGTCGATAAGGTAGGGATCGGGTAAGTCTTACATGCTCTTAAACAATTCTAAATTCAATTTTATAATTTCCAAAGCTTTTTCTTTTAATCTATTAAACAGAATTTTAACTTTATATTTAAACATAAGGGAAAAAAAAGAAAAAAAGTGGGGGCCGACATAAGACAACTCTACCCTATACTGATAAAATGAATAAAAACGTGATTTTTGAGATTAGGAGTAAAATTAAAAAGACGTATTTATTTAATATTTATAGAAATTTTTCAAGTAAATTAAAAATATTGAATTTTGAAGTCAGATTTTGTATTCTTAATTTTATGCAAATAGTATCGAAACTAAATATTTTTTCTCTCTGTACGCACTCTTATATTTGAAAAAAGATTAGTGCTACAGAACGAAAAAATATTTATCTATAATTCTCGTTGAGTAAAATGAAGAATGGAATTTTGAGCTTAACACTTGGGTCCAACGCCATTAAGGCTGGTGCAAGAGGGTCGCGAAATATGTAGACGTTACTCTAATCTGCAAGTCAAAATTTTGTCGACTTTTTGAAGGGAAAAAAAGGGCATTTGCAAAGGTAAAGTTACAAGAAATATTTTTTACAGTGCACCTTTGACATTTAGCGTACATTCTCCCCCCTTACTATGTCCGAAAAACATGGCATCACTATTACTATGGAGTGATCAAAGGAAAATGATAAATCGATCTTATTAAGGGCTTTTCGTTTTCAGAAACGGAATTTGTTTAAAAACTATATACATCATATTACTTACAAAAATAAATATTGTTTTTAACTATAAATTATAATATTATAAGTACCAGCGTAATATAAAGAGAGGTATTTAGTGTAATTTATTTTAAAATTAAATTGTCTAAAATAATGTTCATCCATTAAGGCCATGTATTACTTACCCGATCCCTACCTTACCGACATTTTTTTCTCTGTAACGCTACGTCTACATTTATTGAGATACCACATTGAAAATTTCTATATTTGAAGCTAAAGCCTTAAGGTACGTTTGTCTGGTCATACATTTTTAAACAAAAATTTTTTCAAACAAATTTTTTTTATTTTTACAAAAATTTAAGGCCAGACAAACATACATTAGCATATTTTCTTTAATTTTATAAATTTTCAATTTGATATCTTTATAAATGTAGACTTAGCGTTACAGAGAAAAAAATGTCGGTAAGGTAGGGATCGGATAAGTAATACATGCCCTTAAGGGTGATGGAATTTGAAAGAAAAAATTGACAGAAACTATCAAAATCTGTCAAAATTTGTGGAAAGACACTAATGTTATCACTAGGATTTGGTATTGGCGTTTTTGCGGTAAAAAAGGGCAAGTTGATCGATTTTTGGTAGCACAATTTGGAAAGAAAAGGTGTAGAACAGGTCAAAACGTAAGTTTCGACCTGTTCTACACCTTTTCAATATGAATTTCGATATGAAAACGTTTTTCGATATGAATTTAAAAAAAATAGGTTTCAATTGTCTTCTTATACTAATTACAAGCTTGAATTGAATGATTGACACTCTTTAGTTAGTTGTGCAATGTTCAGCAGTTCCAATTTTTTTTTAATTCCGTCAAAATAATTTTTGTTACTCAATTGTGTCGAACTGGGCGTCTTAGGTTTAGATAGATAGGATTCCAACTTTCCCACGCTAGCTAATATTAATCCTAAAAACGGTGGAGAAGGTTTCAGAGGTCGTGATAAATATTCTGGATGATATTGCGTTGCAACGTAATAACAGTGCCCTTCCAGTTCGATGATTTCCATTCTCTCTGAAGTTTCGTCGTGACCAACAAACTTCATGCCAGCAGCTTCTAAATCATTTACATATTTAGGGTTGATTTCATATCGATGACGATGACGTTCTTCCACGCTATCCTTATTATATAATTGCTTTATGATAGAATTTTCTCCCGTGAAAAGAGTCAGTCTTTTTCCTAGCCTCATTGTTCCACCCATTTGTCCTGAGTTGTGCTCTGGCATGTCGATAACAACAGGATTCTCAGTGTCACTATCGATTTCAGTGCTATTAGCATTACTCAGATTTAGGACGTTGCGTGCAAATTCTATAACCGCAGCTTGCATTCCCAAACATATACCTAGGAACGGCTTGTTGTTTTTTCTGCACCATTTGCAAGCTTCTATTTTTCCTTCCATTCCCCTCTTTCCAAACCCACCTGGCACTATGACTCCACTGAAATATTAAATATTTATTTTAAAAAACAACATATTATGTACTACAGGAAAGAATTTTGAGATGACGTTTGAAAAAGTTGATCTCGGTGTTGTAATTTTGAACAAATACTTACTCGCTTTTGCTCAACTGTAGCCATGCTTCATAATAGGCTTCGGGGTCTGATTGCAATTTCGCTTCTTCTAAATTGCAGGCTTCGATGTACTAAAAGAAACAGACAGAAACATTTTTGTATTAAAAAATACTCATGAAATGTTCAATCAGTTAAATTATCCCTGGCGAAAGGTTCGAATTGAAATCCTTTTTTTGAGCTCGGATTAGATCTGATTCATTCGGATTTAAATCCTTTCTTTGTCTTGGGATTAGATTGGTTTCATTCGGATTGAAATTCTTCCTTTAACCTCGGATTCAGTCGAATAGAAATTTTGGATGACTTCGGATTCAGTCGGATAGAAATCAAGGATAGACCTCGGATTAGGTCGGATTAGAATCCTCTTTTTCATTTCGGATTAAATCGGATAGGAATCCTTAGATCGACCTCGGATTAATAAGGATAGGAATCTTTGATCGGACTTGGGATTAGATCGGAATGAAACTGTTTGCTTCGAATACAAATTCCGGAATGAAATTGATTCAAAAGGATACATTTTTTTTATCCGAACCCTGCTCCAGGGTTGTACTCAATCTAATAAGATTTCTTACATACCTTCAAATTTAACTTGTATTTTACTTCTATGGAAGCATGTTGTAATGCCTTTGTTACAGAAGCATACGAATCTGCAAGCTTTGTGTACTTGCCAACTAAAGCAATAACAACTTCTTCTCTCAAGTCTTCAATACATTCGGAAAATTCACGCCATGTCTGCAAAAAAGTACTTGGTGATGGAATTTTAATATGCAACTGTAATCTATCACTCAGGAAAGGTATGACACCTTGTGCATCCATTAGAAGAGGAACCCGATAAATGGAAGGAAGATCGTGAATCGCTATGACCTGAAATAATTTATGTAAAAGTTAATTTTATGCACATATGATATCAATATTAAAACAGGGTGGCCACAAGATTCAATTATTCAATTTCCCTGACTTTTAGACAAATTTCCGTGACAAAAAAGTATTAAAAATGCGTACAAATTTTCAATAACAATACTATTGACATTTCTCCAAAATCACTTAAAATTTGTAAAAATCTCTCAAATAACGACCTTGGAAATCTCTTAAAATTCATTGAAATTCATAAAAACATCTTAAAATTCCAGGAAATCACTTCAAATTAAAATACATTAAAATTTGTAAATAAAAATTCTTGGAAACAAAAACCTCACAAAATCCTTTAAAAATCAAAAATAATTTAAAAATTTTGTTTAATTCAACAAGGAATATTTAAATTTCTTAGAAACATTTTTAAAATGTCAAAATTTCTTTAAATTTTTACGAATTCCACGAAAAACTTTAAAATCTCTAAAAATACATAAAGATCTCTTAAAATTCTTGAAAAACTCTTGACATTCCATAAAATTTTACAAAATCTTTCATAAATCATAAAAATCTGGTGAGGTTCTTTAAAATTTCAATCGAATCGTTCAAAATCACTTTAAAAAAATCAAAATTTCTTAAAATTCTTAAAAGCTTTTTAAAATCCTTTAAAATTCCATGAGAATATTTATAATCCCTTTAAATTTCTGAAAACTCTTTCAAGTTTGTTAAAATCCTTTATAATTCCATGAAAAACTTTTAAATCCTTTGAAATACGTAAAAATCTCTTAAAATTTTGTAAAATTCCACAAAATCTTTTAAATATTATACAAACCTTCTGTAATCCCTTTAAATTCCCAGAAACCTCCTAAAACCTTTTAAAATTATTGAAAATCTCCTGAAATCATTAGAAACCCAAAGAATTTCAAAAAATGCCTGGAAATTCTTTATAACCCTTTGAAATCCTTGAAAAGTTTCTAAAATCTGTTTAATAAAATATAAAATATTTATATATGCAATACGACAAAAAAAACACAGCATAAATATCAATTTCTATTTTCCCTGACAACTACTCGCATTTCCCTGACATTTCCCTGACTTCCCTGACTTCCCTGACATGTGGCTACCCTGTAAAAGTTCATAAATATATAAGAGATAACGAAAAACTTTAAAATACTGGTAAGTATACCTGTTCGGGTGGAACGTGACAGAAGTTGGAAATTTTATCTTTAATGGTGTCACCGATTGTGTTTTCAGAACGACATATAATAAGATCTGGTGACAAACCGAGACCACGTAATTGTCTAACACTGGATTGAGTAGGCTTCGTTTTTTGCTCTCCAGTAGATCGTGGCTGAAATTAAGTAATTCAATTTATCCCAACTTATGTGAATATCTTTAAAAGCATGTATATTTTACTAAATACCTGTGGTACAAACGACACGTGCGCACAGCAGAAATTTTCTTTTTTTACTCGAAATTGAAATTGTCGAAATGCTTCCACAAATGGCTCTCCCTCAATGTCTCCAATTGTCCCACCAAGCTCGATAATACAAACCTTGAATATTTAAAAATTATATCACAATGTATGTTATACTTTAACTTACTCAAACTATGTATTATAAAAAATAATATTTAGTCAGTTTTACCTCTGGTTTGATGCCATCCCCGGAAACAGATTGATTAGCAACTCTTTCTACCCATTCCTGGATAGCATCCGTAATGTGCGGAATAGCTATAACGGTTTATTAATTATATAATTTATTAATTTATATAATATAAATTCTGTATTTTTTTATCAATAATCGATTGCATTTTACATACTTTGTACAGTTTTTCCTAAGTATTCGCCACGTCTCTCTTTTTCAATAACTGACTGGTAGATTTTACCGGTTGTAATATTATTATCTTTATGTAGAGTAACATCTAAAAATCTTTCATAATTTCCTAAGTCCAGATCTACTTCTCCACCATCATCAAGAACATATACTTCACCTGAAATAGATTTAAAAAATAATTTATTGAACAGCTCATATTTATAAGTATCTACATTTTTTTCGTTTTGAGGCATTTTAATTATATTAAAAAATAAATAAAAATATTAATAACAATTGTATATTCAATACTACTAGATAATAGTTGTATCTACGAAAAACAATAGACACAACTTTTTTAATTTAAACTACATAAAATGTAAACTCTGAATTAAATAAATGTAATTTCTATTAAAAATTTAGTATGAAATTATTTACATTATTATTTTTACAAATTAATTTATCTTATATATTGCAATTTCATTTGACGGAATTTGAATAACTATATACATATAACTTAATTGTTTAATAATTCAAAATAATTTAGTATAGAATTAAAATCTATTATTTACAATTGGCAATTTAACATTAATATAATATTTCAATTGAAGATAACACATATGTATTTGAATTTCCTGCCATGAATTGAAACCACGGATGCAATAAACGGGACGCGCGCTCGAAAACACATAAAAGTCTGTCCACAATGGAATGAATTACGGTGAAGTTCTACCGCCGCTGCGCGCGCATCGTATTGCCAACTGTCATGCATTTTTCGATGTTCATGTTTCGTCGTTCTGGTGATTGATACCGATAATCTGATTACTTAATTAATCTATTAATTGATACCGGTAACCTAATTAATTATTCCGTTAATCTAATTACCGGTATCAATTACCGGAACGACGGAACGTGAACATCGAAAAATGCATGACAGTTGGCAATACGATGCGCGCGCAGCGGCCGTAGAACTTCACCGTAATTCATTCCATTGTGGACAGACCTTAAAAGTATTGTCCAAGCGTCTCGTGATATCCAAATTTTTAAAAATGTAGGCTTGTAGAGAATAATAAAATGGAACTTTTTACTATGTGAAGTTTTTTTATCCAATGCATATTTTTAATACTAAAAATGAAAAAGAGAAAAAAAATTTTCTCCAAATTCAATTATGTTTTAAAACCTAAATCGTGAAATCTCCGCCAAATATTATTGAATCTGTATGAAATTTGGTATACACACGCAGTAATCATGAATGCGTTTTGTTTTGCGTTATAATGTGAGTAAAAGAGAAAAAAGTATACTTCTATCTTTTTCTCTCTCATTATGACGCAATGCAAAACGCAATCATGGGACACCAGCCTCAGTGATCCAGGCGGCTGTTCTAGGTACTAATATCTTTGCTAATGGCTTCGGACGCCACATGTCGATCAAGAAAAAAAATATTATTCAAAATAGGTCATTACCCATGGTCATTAGAAATGATACGATATAAATTAAAGAGATTCAAATAAATATAAAAATTTTACCGTGTTCATATGGTGAAAAAGTACCGGCATCTATATTGATGTACGGGTCTATCTTTATAGATGTCACATGGATTCCACAATGTTTAAGTATCGTTCCAAAGGAACTAGCTATAACACCTTTACCTACGCCACTGATTACACCTCCAGTTACCAGAATATACTTCATTTTTGTTCTAGGTATTTGTTTCCCACGGTAATTATTAATTAAAATCAAACTACAATGGATTAACAAGTGAAATTACTAAAACTTGTCTAAATACGTGTTAACACGTGCCAGACTCTTGGCGGTCTGGATCAGTTTCAGAATTCAGTGATCGCAGATGAAACGCCGACCTTCGCACACAACTAAACCTCTATGTCCGATTGTCCGTGTGACTAAGGGCATGTCTTACTTACCGTATGAGCAATTTTCTAAACCCGAGTTTTTCTTCCACAATTTTTACATTTTCAAAAAAATTTTAGTCACCATTTGTCCGTGTTCACGTTCTTGACGGATGTTGACAATAATTTTTTTGAAAATGTAAAAATTGTAGAAAAAACCCGGATTTAAAAACTTGCTCATATAGTAAGTAACACATGCCCCTAAGGTTGTCGTCCCATGGATTTGGAGTGCGCTGCATTTTGGCGCATAACCACCCTAGTAAAAATGCCGAATAAGGGTGCCGTCCTATGGTAGCAGAAAACACAAAGCAGAAAATCTTAAGAGTGAAAGAGATAGATAGATTTTCTCTCTCTTTCACTCTAATGATTTTCTGCTTTCTGCTTTGCGTTTTCTGCTACCATAGGACGG
Source organism: Synergus japonicus (assembly GCA_900474275.1). Classification (NCBI taxonomy): domain Eukaryota; kingdom Metazoa; phylum Arthropoda; class Insecta; order Hymenoptera; family Cynipidae; genus Synergus; species Synergus japonicus. Next base: position 86,514 of record UCOH01012089.1, read on the forward strand.
CACCCTAAGAAGTATATAGAAATCGATTATATAGTGCATAGGATCCACATGCACCACTATATGGTTCTAAATGGAAGTTAAAAGGTACTTTTATTGGGATTTGATCCTAATTGGTTTTATTCGGTTTTAATCTACTTTCAAAAAAATTTTCTATGTGGATCTATTAGAATCTTCAGTGGTTTCAAAAACAAATATTACTTTTTTAAAATTTCCTAATAGGTTCTAATCGGTTCTAATGAGGTAACCCCCTGGCGAAAGCTTCGGATAAGATTCCAATCCGAATGAATCCGAACCATTCCGTAGAAACTTTTCAATCCGAATTTCCAATGCGAATGAATCCGATCCATTCCGGATAGGAATCTTCCTTCAAACTTCAGATTGGCTCGGATTAATTCGGATAGGAAATTTTCTATCCGAAGCCTTCGCCAGGGCCGTTTATTAAAAATGTTATAAAGTACAAAATTGCATCTCTAGTAGGTTCTATTAGGTTTCTTAGTGGTTATTTGAAATTCAAAGGTCAGATTTGAAAACGGTTCTATTAGGTATTTACATGGTATATTTTATCGAAAGATACACAAGTACAAAATTTCTTCCCTAGTAGATTCTATTAGGTTTCTGAGTGGTTATTTGAAATTCAAAGTTGAGATTTGAAAGCCGATTAGGATCCAATCAGTAATAAATTACCATTGCCGAATACAGATACTTTAGATCCTAATCAAAACCACATAAGAAATTAATACGCACCCAGTAAAACCCATTAGAAACCGAATAGAAAAACCGATTAGATGCCAATTAGGACCAATCATTAATAAATTAACATTTCCGAATACAAACACTTTAGATCCTAATCTAAACATCCGGGAACAAAACCCGCTTTAAAACCTAATAGAAACTAGTAGAAACCACAACTTATTAGGTTTCTATTGTGATTCTATTAGGCATTTTTACTAGGGCACTATTATTTTTTTGAAAAAGTAACAATTGTGGGGAAAAAATGAGTTTTGGCCGATAAAATTTGCATCTCGAAACCCTGGCGAAGGCTTCGGATAGAAAATTTCCTATCCGAATGAATCAGAGCCAATGCGAAGTCTCTTTCCGCGCGAATCAGTTTCATTCCGAGCCAATCCGAAGTTCGCATGATTCCTATCCGAATGAATCCTAACCAATCCGAAGTTTGAAGGAAGATTCCTATCCGGAAAGGTTCGGATTCATTCGGATTGAAAAATTTCTTTGGAATAGCTCGGATTCATTCGTATTGAAGCTTTGGATTCATTCGGATTGAAGCTTCGGATTCATTCGGATCGAAAAGTGTCTTCGGAATGGATCGGATTCATTCGGATTGAAAAGTTTCTTCGGATTGAAAATTCGGATTAATTCGGATTAAAAAGTGTCTTCGGAATTGATCAGATTCATTCGGATTTAAACTTTGGATTCATTCGGATTGTAAAATTTCTTCGGATTGGCTCGGATTAATTCGGATTGAAAAGTGTCTTCGGAATGGATCTGATTCATTCGAATTGAAAATTCGGATTCATTTGGATTGAAAAGTTTCTTCGGAATGGTTCGGTTTCATTCGGATTCGCTCGGATAGAGATTTCGCATTGGCCTGGATAACTTCGGATTGGCTCGGATTGGAATCCTATCCGAAGCTTTCGCCAGGGAAGTTAACAATAATTTGCGACGTTAATCTCGTGGATTCATGAGAAGATGCCAAAAAGAAAAGCCAATTCTAAAATACATTATTGATGAAGATATTTCTGAATACAGGAATTCCGTTTTAAACAAAGATTCATTTAAAGATTTTTCTTTCGTCGTCAAAAATCAAACATTTCATGTTCCCAAACTTCTTTTGGCTCTCGAGAGCCCCGTTTTTGCGACTATGTTTAAGTCCAAAATGAGCAAAGGTTTAAATTCGAAAGCGATTATAAATGATACCGAACCAGAAATATTTATGAAAATGATTCAATTTATTTATCATCAAAAATTAGATCAAGCCGATTTGGAGAAATCGGCCCCTCAACTTTTAGAAATTGCCCACAATTATAATTTAAAGAAATTCAAGCGAATTTGTGCAAATTTCTTATATGACAATCTCAGCGTTGATAATGTTCTTGACATTCTCTCACTTGCCAATCTCTATTCAATTTCTGGAATAAAAAAAAAAGTGTCAAGAATTATAAGGTCTAATTATAAACTGTTTAAGAAATCCAAAGCTTTTCTAAATCTTTTAAAACAAAGCCAAGATTTGTGTTTATTACTAATCGAACTTGAAGAAGAATCAAATGATTAGTTGTATAACTAACTATAACTCTCCGTGAAACGTACTTGCTACGAACTTTGATAGGGACTGCGTTTTATTATAAAACATGTTTTATTGAAAAATTTTTATTATAATCTTATTATGTCTCAATTATGAATGTTCGTTCTAACAATAAGTTGCATGTTATACAATAATAAATATATTTTGTATAAATTCCAAGTAAATACGTCTTTTTAATTTTACTCTTAATCTCAAAAATCACGTTTTTATTAATTTTATCAGTATAGGGTAGAGTTGACTTATGTCGGCCCCCACTTTCTTTCTTGTTTTTACGATTTGTTTCAGTTATTTTGTAAAGAAAATTATAGATAAAATGTCTAATCGCCTAAAACTCCTAGATACCTCTTGAAATTTCGCTGATTTAGATGAAGAGAGTGATTAGCTATTATTTTAAAATAATAAAGACATTTTGTAAAAATCTGTTTACATAAAATAATGCTTTATTCAAGCATCTAGGAGACAAAATCATGACGTACACGATTCTGTGTAATATTTGAGATAATAAAGCTCGACAATGCGAATTCTGTACAATATTTACATTGAGTCATAAAAACTCCTCTCGTTGACAAATTCAAAAACAAATAAAAATATTTTCTTACTGAGGATATAATTATGATGATATCAAAACGAATTTCATATAAATTCCTATTTAAATAAATTCTATATTTAATTATTTATTTTCTATAATAAATTCTAAACATCTTTTCACCAAAAGTTAGGCGGAAGTAGACCTTCCGGTGGAGCAATACATCCAGTCGACAAACATTGTTTCAGGAACGCTTCTAATCGAGTCATTGGTCCGCCTCCAATACCTCCAATTTTTCCCATCAATGGATAATAATCCGATATCATTGTAAATAAAAGTTTGGGAAACTGTTTCGGATAAGCGGACCACAAAGAACTCCCTGAAACTTCCAACATGTCTAGAATTAAAGTTGCACAAATGTCCAACATCTCGGGTCGTGGATCTAAAAAAATTAATTAAAAAATTACCATATATTCAATTATAATTGTTGAAAATTAAACATTTTTAAGTTTGAAAAGTAAATACTACTAAAGAGGGACAAAGATTCCAATTCAAATATTTATTAAGTAAATTGAAGAAATCGAATTTTTACGTTAGGGCTTGAACGCAACACAATTAATTATTTTACACCCTTATTAAATCCTCACCATTATTAAGCATTGCAGCGAACCACCGCCAGGCATTTGCCAATCCGTGAGGATGAGACTGAGTCACTCCTCGTCTTTGACTAGTCACAATAATAGAAGCGTAAAGCCGCACAAGTCCAGAAATCCTCTTTAGGAATTTATCTTGCTTTTCGACAGTCCCATCCTCGGAATATTTGTAGCCTAAAGATCTGTAATAATCTTCATTTGACTGTCCTTCCCTCTGAGGAAAAAAAGCCGGGACGATAAAGGGGCAGGTGACTCTAAAATTCGCGAGAATAAGTTCCCCGAATTCCTGATTGTCGTTCCATAAAGCGACGACGACTGCCGCGATCGCAAAAGCCATTTCTGGTTTACTCGAAATCAAGGTTTCTCCTTGACTCTGAAATATTGTTAATACATTAATTAATGAACAGAAAAGACTTTAAAACCCTTATATTTTAGAGAATTTAAAATAAAATTAATTTACCACAATCTTTTTTGCAAGAGTGCTTTTGCAAAAAGCATCAGCTCTTGGGTCCTCAGAAAATCTTCCAGTCACAAGACTACGAAGCTTCTGGTATTTGTCGAGCAAGTGTTCCCCGCTGATTGCTGAAATAGCGTTGACAGGAATATTAATTGCCTTTTGACACTCGAATCTGAAAGTTTTATTGTCGTTGCTATTCAGCAGATCTCTATATCGTTCCTCATATTTCTCCAAAATGTTTTGACTCTGCACGTAAAGCTGTAACGATTCCTTGTCCACCAATTTGTAAAGTTCGAGTACTGAAAAATAAAAAATTCGATATCGTCAGAACATAAAGTTGAAATTTAAGTCTTTAAATAAATCGAAAAATAATTATTTTACCAGGAACATTTTCTTCACTTTTAGAAGTCTCTTCTACAATCTGGACATTCGCCTCCTGATTTCCAGAATTTACTGAGTCGGTGACTTCGTTCCCTTGAAAATCGGGACAAACTTGAATTTGTTCAATATCATTTGACACTTGTAAATTTTGTTCCTGTATCTGAGCAATTTCTGCCTGGTGTAATTCATATTCCCTTTGCGCGATATTTGCATTGTGTATTGCCTCCATCCGCTCTGGAATATTAAAAAAAAATTAACAAAAGTTATTTGTACCCTTTTTATATAATAAAAAAAATTAAGTTATATACCTATTTCGAGTTTGAAAAGACGAATAACTTCCTCACAATCCTGAACTATCATTTTAGAGACTTCCACATCTGTGGCTGTAAGATTTCCCGACTAGATTAAACAAAATTTGAAAAATTAATTATTTTTATAACTCACGGTAATATAATTTAATAAAAAATGAAAAATTACCCTCGCTGAACTTCCGACGATTTCCATTTGAGCTACGAATTCATTGAACTTAGCGATATAAGGCCCTGAAGCGTAATCGTCTGTACAAGAGTGCGTGAGAGACTCAAATTCTCGCCACTTTTCCTGGAAGTTTATTTGGAATTCTTTAACGCTTTCCTCCCTTTCCTTGGTTTTCTTTCTTTCTTCTTCTGCATCCCTCTCGAGTTTTTCTTTCTGTTCTAAAATTCTCTGGGCCAGAAGTTGTGCTTCATGCTTTCTTCGGATTTCATTTTGATGATCTTGTTTTTCTTCCTCAGCCTCGAGTTGTGCCAGTTCTTCTATTTTTTCTTGTTGCCTTTTCAAGGCCAAAATTGACTGGTAATTCTCAACATCCTTTTTCCAAGCTTGGGCCGCTTTTTCCATTTCCTGTCTTCTCATTTCCATTTTTTGCTGTAAAGAAGAATTTATTAAGAAATTTTCAAGGTTTTAAAAGACGCTTTTAAATTGGATTTTCAAATATTTTTCAATTTATAACTTTGAACAAATTTTGGAATTAAATACTTAAATAAAATTTAAATTCGATGAAATCTCACCCGAACAGTTTCTTTCCTCTGCATTTCATTTTCATGAAGAATTTTTTTGATTGAAAAATTCAGCCCATTTGCACTTCTTGTAGATATGTTCTTTTTACAACTTTTTGTCGCCTCCGGCAAATTACACGAATTTTTTTCGTTCTCGACATTTTCATGTGAATCGTCAAGTGAAAAATTCAAATCAAGGTCTATTGTCACTTGGCCTTGATTTCTTGATATTCGTGAGGCTTTTTGCATCACAGAAACTTTTAGACAGTCAAAATCCGAACAAATATCAGAGATGTTGAGCTTCTCCTAGAAATAAGAAAAAAATTTAGTACATAGAATTATTTACAATTGCCTTATTAATAATATAAACTAAATAAATGCTTTAAAATTTACTAAAAATAATAATAAAATAACAATCATCGTCATTTTTCAGTATAAAGCTTTATTTAAGAACGTTGGACCCATGTGTTAAACTCAAAATTCCATTCTCCAT